>JAOTAV010030153.1:0-20300 GCA_026546445.1 Cyclargus thomasi
ATTTTTTTTTTCGTGCTAATCGTTTCATAAGCATCTCTTTCACCAAAAAAATATATATATTATTTCAATATTTTATAACAGACCTATGGCACGTTACTGTAAATCGTTAAAACATTATTGCATAAACTTTTACATAACGCTTCATATGTACTTAAAGCGTTTTAAATTTACATATTGGGAATTTCCGTAAAATTAAATTTTGGTGCCAGCATATTTCTCCGTTTATTTTTAAGTTTTATCTTGTTATCAACATGTTTATGTTGGTTTTAAATCATCTATTTCACCTCCAATACAATAAAACGGTTTAAATTTTATATTTAGCGTAGTTATGACAATAGGTACCCATAATTTATTTATTTTTAAAAACAATAACATACTTATAGTTTTTGTCTTTGTGTGTATGCCAAGTAAAAGTTTTTTTAAGCAATTAAAATTTGAACATTTCAGCTACTAAGTGCGGGCAGCCCGTACGCATCGCAGTTCGGTCTGACGGGCGGAGCGTACCGCATACTGGGGGAGGAGCGATCGAGCGCGCACGACGCGCGACAGTTCGCCGCAACTAACGCCGCGTTTACGTCACTGGGATTCAGCAAGGCGGTGCAGCAGGATGTCTGGAGTATTGTAGCTGGTGTTGTGTTGCTGGTGAGTGGTTTTAGCTGTTTATCAAGTAATTTTTATTAGATTTAGGTGGATGGCGAGTCGTACCGCATATATGAGAAGAGTTTACGTCGCTAGGATTCAGCAAAGCCGTGCAGCAGGATGTCTGTAGATTGTAGCTGGTTTTGTGTTGTTGGTGAGTGAGATTTTAACCTTTTTGGACGAAAGAAATAAAATAAAAAACATTTATTTGGCGCTATAAGACATTTCACAATATTGATATATGGTCCATATTTCGTTTTATAGCCATAATTAATTTATTTCTACAAAAGTCAATGCTAAATAAATTTATTATAATATTTTTTCTCAGGGCGAGCTAACATTCACATCGGAGGACGGCAACATAATGACTGGCGGTCCGCTGGATGCGTGCGCGCGCGCACTGGGCGTGTCAGGGGCGGGGCTTCGCGCGGCACTTGTGTCGCGTGTGCTCGCGGCCGGCGGCGACCTGGTCACCAAGCAGCACTCGCGGTCTGACGCCGACTACACGCGACTCGCGCTAGCTAAGGCGGCGTATGATAGGTTGTTTACCTGGATTGTGCAGCAGGTGAGAATTTAATTACTGAGCATATCTTTACTATTATTATGAGAAAGTATGTTTTTTTTACGTTTGAAGCAAATATCCGCTTTAGGACCGATTTTGATCACTTTTCACTATTCGTTGTACTAGATTGCTAGGCGCATTATTTTATTTTGTAAGAAAATAGTTTGCAATCGTCCGATAAAAAGAGGATATGGTCTTCATTTTGACGTGCCCAACTTTTTAAATATATTTTTCTACAAAAAAAATTGGAGATACTCAATTTGTATGTTTACGATTATCTCGCGTTCGAGTGAACCGATTTGGTCCGGTTTTCTGTTAAGCATTTGTTACACTTAGGAGAAGGTTTAAGTGTTTTAACAGATCTAAGGCATCTTTATTGTTAGAAAATATTTTATATTTTAGATAAACGCAGCCATAGCGCCGGGCAGCGCGCACCGCGGTTCGCTGATCGGCGTGTTGGATATATACGGCTTCGAGATCTTCGACACCAACAGCTTTGAGCAGTTCTGCATCAACTACTGCAATGAGAAGCTGCAGCAGCTGTTTATAGGTCAGTTATACCTCCTTAACCAGCCTGGTAAGGAGAAAAGTTAGATAACTTTGTTTGTACGAGGTGTGTTCAAAAAGTATCGCGAATTTTGTGTTTTTTCAAAAATTATTTATTTATTCATGAATATTTATTTTGTCCCCTTCAAAGTAATCCCCATGAGATATTATACACTTGTGCCAACGGTTTTTCCAATCCTCGAAGCACTTCAAAAAATCTTTTTTTTTTATCTTGTTCAGCTCCTCCTTCGATGTTTTGCGTATTGAGGTTTTGCGAAAAGAAGTAAATAATACTGCTAATGTATGGCGTAGACTAGATGGTTTATTTTGCTCTACGCCACTGCAAAGCGCCACTGCTTTGTTCGCTAAACCAATGACGGTAGAAAATTAAACCTATATATATTATCTATAATTTATAATAAATATATTTTGTATTTTTATTAAGAAGCTCTAGAAATTTGTTTTTTGTCATGTATATTACTTATGATTTTGAACTGAATAAATAATAATAATAATTATTATTATTATCTACAATAATGTTCAAAAGTTACCAGTATACGTATTGTATTCCTTCCCAACCTACTTCTAGTCTCGCTCAAAATAACACACTTATAATAGGGGAAATTGAAAAAGAGGCAGTTGACGGACCTATGTCATTGGTCGGAATATGTCAGTTCCATGTAAGTCGCGATCTGTCGGCTTAGTTGTGGCTATTTCAACTTCTCCGATTGTACAATGAATAAAGTTCACGCTGGTTGCTGGGTGCTACTGGTGTTGATGATATGCTTACTGATGGAGGTTAAAATAACACCCAGCTGATGCTTGATAATAATGTGTTTTTATTTTCATGCTAGTGCTCCCATTTATACATACAACTTAAATTTTTTTTTAAAAATATATTTGTTTCGTTCCACAGAGCTGGTGTTACGTCAGGAACAAGAGGAGTATGCTCGGGAGGGCATCCAGTGGACGCCGGTGGAGTACTTCAACAACCGCGTCATATGCGAACTAGTGGACGCGCCGCATAAAGGCCTTGTAGCCGTAATGGACGAGGCCTGCCTTAATCCTACCAAGGTATACCGCTATAAGATTATATTACTGACCTACTAATGTCATAAATGGGAAAGTGTGTTTGTTTATTTGTTTGTCCTCCCTTCACGCCTCAACGAAGCAACCAATCAACTTGATTTTAAGCATGGACTTAGTTGTAGGAATGAAGAGGAAAAAGGCTACATTTGCTCCTGGATAATCATGTTCCGTAGGAGGTTTTAAGAATATTCGTTTTTTTTGTAATTTTCCAATTTCATGCAAGTGAAGCTGTGGATAAAAGCTTGTTAATATATAACGTGTGATGAGATAAATGCTGTGCCTTCTCGAGGAACATTTTTCATTCACAACGAGCGTAGCGTTAGATGTAACTTCTTGTGTTATATCACTGCAGCGTCGAAGTGAATCTTGCGGCACAATGCTCAATGATTAATGTTTTATCTGTACATATAATTGTTTTCAGATATCAGACGAGCAGCTACTGGAGGCGTTCGACAAGCGTCTCGGCTCCCACCCGCACTACACGTCGCGACAGCTCGCGCCCGCAGACAAAACGCTCGCGCATCGCCGTGACTTCCGCATCACGTGAGTACTGAGAGATAAACACACACGCAAATACGCACGCAAGAACGCACGTACGCGCGCAAGTACGCATGCATGTTTGTAGAGCATAACGAGAAACAAAGCAAAAAATATTCAGACTAACACATATACATAAACACATTAATACATACGCACGCACGTATGGCGTACGCATACACACGCAAGTTTCTGCTGCACTTCATATTAATATATCGTGCGAGAACTGGGCATTTTTCTGAGATAAGTAATCTAAGGTATCTTATGTCCTTTGCCGGGACTCTTAGTATCTTCATACCAAATTTAAGAAAAATCGGTTCTATGGTTTGGGCGTTAAGACGTACCCTAACTTATATTGTTTCCGCAGTCACTACGCGGGTGACGTGACGTACAGCATCGTGGGTTTCACGGACAAGAACAAAGACTCGTTATGGCAGGACCTCAAGCGGCTGCTGCGGTCATCCAGCAACAAGTCGCTAGCGGACATGTGGCCGGAAGGCGCTGAGGATATACAGAAGGTGAGGCCTTAAGTCCTTTAAATATAGTCTTTGTCCTTTGAGTCCTTAGATCCTTTTTTTCATATCGTCCCTCAGCTAACAACACCGATCAAGTCGAAACGTTTTAATGCCTTCGAATCGTTGAACCATTGGTCACATGATATAGATTTCAGCCAATCGAAAGCTGTAATTCAAAAAAATAGTGACAGCACTCAAGTCGGTTAGCCTTGCAACACCGCACAGTTTATTTCGTCTTGTCTAAAGTTGATGAAAATTACTTAAGCGGTGTTGTGAGCTAAGGGACGATATATTATTTTAATTAATTACGGGTCCTAACTCCCTGAAATGATATAGGGTTTTTGTATCAATTTAAATGGGCAGCACAAAAGATGTTGTGTGATGCTGTTGGTGGCTGAAGAAATTGGACAGCAATCATGAAAATATATTTGCGCGTAAAAGTGATTTGCAATTTTACTAGAACCATTTAAGTTAATCTGTAAGTTACGATGAGGCTGACAAAATGTAGGGATTCGAAATCCTAATTGGCCCCCTGTCATTTAAGAAATTGACAATTTGTATGTTGCCGACTGCCGAGTGTTACTTTTTTTTGCTTCCGCGCCTTACTGACACCTATAGCACTCAGAAAAAGAACGTTTGAATAACCTTCCTTAAATAAACCATGCAGACGTCGAAGCGCCCAGCGACCGCGGCCACACTGTTCCGCGGCTCGATGGCGGCGCTGGTGGCGGGGCTGGCGAGCAAGGAGCCCTTCTACGTGCGCTGCGTCAAGCCCAATCCCGCGCAGACGCCGCGCGCATGGGACGAGCGCCTTGTGAGGCACCAGGTAAGAATACAGTTACATCAGCAGCAGCCAGCCGTTCCACGGCTCGATGATGGCGCTGGTGGCGGGGTTGGCAAGCAAGGCGTCCTTCTACGTGCGCAGCGACAAGCCCAACCTCGCACAGACGCCGCGTACCTGGGACGATCTGTTGTTATTATTACCTACGCTTGACAACCGTATTGTAACCACCAGGTGGCATACTTGGGTCTCGTCGAGAACGTGCGCGTGCGCCGCGCAGGTTTCGCCCAGCGTACGCGGTACGATCGCTTCCTGCGGCGCTACAAGATGCTGTCGCAGTACACGTGGCCCAACTTCCGCGGCGGCGCTGAGCGCGATGCAGTTGCGGTGCTGCTCCGCGACTTGCGTGTTACTGATGTGCAGTTCGGACACACCAAGCTGTTTATTAGGTTTGTTAATTTTTTTAACTAAACGAGTCCACGACGTGGACTTGAAGTTTCGTTACACAAAACTTATTTTGACTACAGATGGCGTATTAACGATTTTGATTCCTTAAGTTACCTATGAATAATTTATCTTACTTATGATTCTTTTTAATAATTTTTTTTATTTTATAGGAGCGCACGCACAATTCACGCGCTAGAAGCCGCGCGCGCGGAGTTAATACCGTCGATAGTGGTGCTGCTGCAGAAGCTGTGGCGCGGCACCCTTGCGCGACAGCGTTACCGCAAGATGCGCGCCGCACTCACCATATACAACGCCTGGAAGTGAGTACCCACACAAACACGTAAATATACCGCCAAGTTTTTCCCTATTTTACCTTCTAGTCACCGTGGGCGGTCAAATTACTGGGCGATTGGCAGCAATTTGTCATATTTCTAACTATCAAGTGACCACTTGACATCTTATAAAATGCTAAAGTTTGTAAAAACTATTTTCTTTATTTCTAGACGTTACAAATTCAGACGGTACATCACCGAGCTCCAGTCGGAACTGCGTCGCGGCGGCGGCACAGTGTCGCGGTGGCCGGCGGCGCCGCGCGGTGTCGCCGTGCCGCTGCTGCAGGCCGCGTACCGCAGATGGCGTGCGTGGCTCGTTCTGCGGGCCGTGCCGAGAGAGCAGTGGCCGCAGTTGAGGCTCAAGGTAACTAATTGCCTATAATAATATGTTTTCAATAAGTTAGTAGAAGCCGAGGTGGCCGGCCGGACAGCACGGTGTCAGCGTGTCGTCGCTGCAGGCGGCGTATCGCAGGTAACGCTCGCCTCGTGTTGCAGGCCATGTCGATGTCGAGGGAACAGTGGCTGCAGTTGAGGCCCATACCCTATTCTTACACGTGTTTAATAATGACTTTTTTAAATTGTAGGTGTGTGCTGCTAGTGCGCTGCGCGGACGTCGCTCACAATGGGGAGCAGGGCGCGTTTGGGCCGGCGACTACCTCGCACTCGACACATACAACCCACGTGCAGGTGAATTGAAAACAGTTTTTATCAGTAATAACAAAATCGTAGAATAAATAGGGTCGTCGATGATCTAGTCTCGTAGACGATAAAAGAAACAATTTTTTACGTGGGGGGTTAGCCAAGACCTACACGTTTTCGCTTCTTTGAAGAATCGCCAAACAATATGTATGGAGATGACATAATATGGCGTAACGAACGCTTATGTCCTTGTATGTATGAAACGAAGACGTTTAGGTCCGGGCTAACCCCCCTGGTATCTGTATATTTTTCTGATAGATCTTTTTCTATTATCCCCTTACCAGATTTTATAAGAATGTCTGTTTTCTTTGCCTGGCACATTGAAAACGTCACGTGATAGAAAAAAAATAGCAATCATACGCTGTACAAATATTTCTAATATTAAAGGTGTAAGTATGGATAGATTAGTATGGGTTAATATTCTAGCGGTGTACCGGTCAGCGCTGAGCACGTTGCTGCGCGGCGGCGGCCGAGCGCTGTTCTCCTGCCGCGTGCACAAGTTCAACCGTCACAACAAGATGGCGGACCGCTGCCTGCTGCTCACCGACACCGCGCTCTACAAGCTCGACGCCAACACCTTCAAGCCGCTCAAGAAGCCCACGCCCGTCACCGAGGTGAGGGGGAGAACCATGCTTCGGCACGAATGGGCCGATTTTGTATGAAGCCTCACATAAAACTGGCGTCTCTATTCCCGTAGCTTTTGCCATCATTAAAAGTCTGATGGCAAAGGCTACGGGAATTGCACTTGCAACGCGTCTGATCACGTCACAATCGTCCATCGGCAATGGTAGTCGCTTTTCATCGGGTGACCCGTCACTAAGCCATTAATTAATTTCATAAAAGGTATGTCATATCCTGAGACGTGAGACGTCACACGACGCAATGGCGGGGCGCTCCAATTTTTTTCTGCGCCGCAAACTTGCTTTGTTCGTTATCAAACACGCTAAACGAAATATTTCTTCTGCTCTAAATTATTAACTACGCATGAACTGCTGGTGCAAAGTGCAAACTTATATTTGACTTTACAAAGTTGTACAAGTCGCTGACATACGTGCGTGTACGCAGGTGGGGTGCGTGCGCGTGATGAGCGGGGGCGCTCAGCTGGTGGTGCTGGCGGTACCGAGCGCACGAAACGACCTCGTGCTGGCGCTGTCCCCGCCCACGCCAGCGCAGGACCTGGTTGGCGAACTAGTCGGCACACTCGCGCATACTTATCACAGGTAAACATTAAACCCGGAAATTTATTAAATCAGAAAATTATGACGCAGCTGTCAAATACCATCCCATACAAGATCCTATAAAGAATTTCGAATAGTATGCAGCAAGGAACATACAATTGGTATGCGGGGTCTATAACAAAACATATGAACACAATAAAACATATTAACATAATAAAAAATATAGATTAAATAATATGAACACACCTGTCGGTGCGTCTGAATTTTTGCGGCCGTGTGGCCTATATAGGTGATGTAAAATATTTTCTGATTCTGATAGGATGACCCCCCAATTCTATTGTGCCGAAATTAGTTCAACATTCGAAAATCCTACATTTTCTGGGACATACAGGATACTTTATAACCCGAAAAGTGTACGGTTCCTTGGAGTTCACGTATAAATCGGTTTAGCGGCTTCGGTGGAGGCAATAAACAGATATACAGACTTTGGCATTTTTTAATTTTAATAACGTTATACGTTATTCTCAGGTTATCGGGGTCAGACCTAGCAGTCGAAGTGGAGAGTGGTGCCACAACACGTTGCATGTTGGGCGGCAAGTCGCGTGCCCTACAGCTGCCGGCCGCGCCCGCCCCCGGCTTACCGCCCTTCACCAGCGCGCATGACGTCATCACGTACCATCCGCCCGCCGCGCGCGCCTGACCAAACACGCTGGGCGATATTGTAGACGCTCAGCGATGTATAGTGGAGTGCTGAGCAATGTTGCACGTTGAGCAGTGTCGCGCACGCCGAGCAATGTTGCACACGTTGAGCAGTGTTGCACAAACTTAGCAATGTTGCACACGCTGAGCAATGTTGCACACGCTGAGCAATGTTGCACACGTTGAGCAGTGTTGCACAAACTTAGCAACGTTGCACACGCTGAGCAATGTTGCACACGCTGAGCAATGTTGCACACGTTGAGCAGTGTTGCACAAACTTAGCAATGTTGCACACGCTGAGCAATGTTGCACACGCTAAACAATGTTGCACACACTGAGCAATGTTGCACTCGCTGAGCAATCTTGCTTACGCTGAGCATTACTGTACACGCTATGCAACACTGCCAACGTTATGCAGTTTTGCGCCATCTGAGCAAAAAAGAACACGCTAAATGGAAAGTCTTGTATGCTGTAAATAAAACTAAGGCTCTTTAGAAGAAGATTTAACATAAGTTTTGATTTAAAAATAAATCGACCCAACGAAATGTAGGTACAAAATAATCTTGGTTGTCGACAAGGTACGAAATATGGATACAATTAGTATCTAATAAAATGAATGTCTTGTATTATATAAAATAGAAACAAGTACTTAATGTTATTTATACACATGTCTTAAACTTAACTTAAGTCCTTTTTCACATTCACACTTTAGCAGCACGGTCGCCGTGCCGCGTAAGGTATGTATGAGCAACTAGAGGGTTTTCATTTGGCACGACGACGGTCGCTCGTGCGTACTATAAACACGGCGACCGTCTTCTTAATGTATGGACTTGTCTATACAAGCGTTTATACGCTTCCACATGAACACGGGCGCAACACACCCGGCGACCGTGCGGTGACCGTATACATGTAAAAGGGGCCAAGATTGGAAAAGACGTTGAAATGTTTTTTTATACTGACATCTTATTTTACCAATAGGTATTTTTTTTACTTTAAATATAGGATTATGAATTTATTACTTGTTACGAAACTTTTACAAGAAAAATACGTTTTCACTTAACTCGGATATAATATTATTTCTTCAAAAGGAAAAGCAATAGTAAACATAATCGTTATATTATAATAGATTTTAGAGAATTAATTTATTATAATGCTACCGTAATAATTTTTAAGGTATTTATTTGCTATAAGGTCTTATAGTAATCTTTTGGTATTTCCTATGAAATGTGATAAAAATACAGTTTATTACTTGTTATTTATTGACATTGTAAATATTGCCTAGTCGCATTAATGCTATTATGATATTGAGGCAGAGTCACATAATTTTTTTATTGACAACATTTTTAACCCATAAAAAATATGATTTTCTAGTTAATTATAACTTCAATAGTGGAGTACTTAAGATAATGTTTAGATTTTAAAAGAATGTATGTTAATATTTCATTTTATAAAACAGCACAAAATATGAGACCGTTGAATTAAGATTTCCTTTTTTTGTGACATTACTTTTAACAAAAAATGCTTAGCTTTACAAACGATTAATTATTTATTCGATAATTTGAGTCATTGGCTTACGCCAGCGTCAACTGAGGGTCAATTCGCACGTGACGATGCGAGTAGATGGATTTCTAAATTTCTATTGAATTGACCTTCAATCGCATTAGACCTTAGATCCCGTGTATAATATAAAAATGGATGCTTACTTTGAGAATACCATAGATGGAGTATAAGAAGAGGCGGCCATAACCGTGGTGACTCGGTCCCCTACAAGGTGACAAAAGTAATAATACTTAAACGTGTTTATGTGTTCCTTATAACGAGTTCACTGTGAAAGTAGCGGCGCTGGATTTTTTTTTTGTGATTTGTGTAAGGAAACTTCTCGCTGGCGCGCTTGCCCATACAAATCGCAAAAAAAATCTCTCTTTCAACGCCGCTACTTTCACAGTGACCTTTATATAAGGGACAGCTACAAACCCAAAAGTATTATCACTTATTTTTGTTACACCCTGTATATTATTCCACAGTTGCTTTGCATCAGGTAACCCGTCTGCTCGCTTGTCACTTAAATATCATAAAAAAAGCATAACATTAAAATCTTTTTTCTGTACAGATTGTATTATAAATTATGTGTTTAAGGGGACCACAACGAAGTATTATTTTAGTGATTATTAATATTGTTAAGACATTATCTGGCACTATTATTTTTATATTTTTTTATCTTCTTTTTTGACATTCTACACAGTAAAAAAGTTTTAGCAAGAATTTATATCCTTGATATTATTTTGTTATTATTTTATGGAAACAACAAGCCCGTATCAATTATAGAATAGAAATAATGTATGCGTTTGCCGCATGTGTTAAATTAGAAGAAGAAGAAAATAAATTTATTTGGTAATTACACAGTGAACAACAACAACATGGATACACATCGAGATATCAAATTGGTTCCCATTCAGCACGAGATGCGGATACGTTGTCCGCATCGCTGATTTTCAATTTCTGAAATTCAATTAGGTAACACGGCAGACAGGCGGTAGACAAGTGACAACAATTTTTGGGTTTTTGTGGAAATTTCGGATTTTGTAATTTCGTGCCATATCCTTTGAAATTGATATACAGTTAATATCGGCATAAGAACATTATCCACAAAGGGAAAACCTAATGACCTTATATTATTCTACCTTCAAGTGCCTGAATTAAAAAAAAAAAGTTATACCATAATTGCCTTTGTTCTTGTTTATGTACTTAGTTATAAGCCCGGTTTATATTTAATTAAGTACAGTAGCGAGTTAACGAAACGGTCAGCTAAAAATTAAGTAGTAAGTATTAAGTGACGTTCAAACATAGGTTAAGAGTTAAGTAATCATAAGTTGCTGGTTCAATAGCAAGATAAGTCTCCATAAATTGCTCAATAACTGCCTAAAAACTAATTACATTCAATAATTTACTCAACTAAATACCTATTGTATTAATATTTTTGATAAATTAAATATTATAATATGAACTGTAAGTTGGCGGGGTGCGGGAGACGCGAGAGGCGTAACACTTCGCCCTTAACTCGTCAAAAAATAGGATCGCGTTCTATTTAAGTCAACTTAATTAAAAACTTACAACCTAACTCGATTTTACCGTTCAAACGTCAAATATAATAAACTCGCCGATCGCGCAAGTTAACTTGCAACTTAACTAAATTAAGTGTAAATCGACCCTTATTCTTTGCGACATAGCTTCTATACCGTAGCCTCTTCGTCATAGTGTCTACGTTACCGATTCTACTCTGTAGTGTTTGGAACATTAAAAATAAAAAACAAAACAACAATAAAATACGAAATAATCGTTGACTGGATTCAAACCTGTAGTGTGTTTGAACATGCTGGGGGTTTGAATCGAACGGTGGTTGACCACTGGGTCACCGATGTCATCAGTACACCATGCACAGTAGCAAAATATTGCCCTATCAAATCACGCGTCCAGGGTGCAGAGCTATTTTTAAAATATTAAGTTAGTTGATTTAATTAAAACTTTTAAATAACTATAATATTAACATTGAAGTGAAACTAAAACACTGTTGTTATTTTACGTCCAGAAACCCTTCCATGAATTCCAATTTCGATAGTTGCCCAAAATTTCCTGATTGGCAACTTTTTGAACTGTATTATTAACTTCCCGCGTTTAAAATTCGTAACTAAATTATAAATGAAATTTATCTCAGTCTATTCCAAATATCCTTTCCAAACACGCTGTGTTTACTCAGGATATGTGGTATATACCATATACAGTGGCGTAACTACAAGGTGGCAGGCCGCCAAAATGCTACGGGCCCCCAGTCGGAAGAGGCCCCCGATCAGCCCCCCTGGACACAAGACAAGCGATTATTTTTTACAATAACCGCTTGACGTGTTTTTTTTTGACCTAGTGGAACGAAAACAAACGCCACGGGCCTCGAACGGTATAGTTACGCCACTGACCATATACCGTCCTAAAGGGTGTAATTTAAGTAACTAGATGATACTTGAGAGTTTGCATGTTCCCCCTACATAGTTTATACTGTGATTTTTGTGGTGGTTTGTATAGACTAACTCATGCCGCATAGGCTTGCCCAATGCCTATTTATATATACATATAATAAAACAGTAAAATTTACGTGTCTGCATATTTAATATTTTTACAAAATAATCGATGTGGGGTCGCTAAGGAACAGTAATAGAACATATATCGACAAAAAAAGTTGTCTCTTTATCTGATCGTACGCGTCAATCTCGGGAGCTACTGGACGGATTTGAATAGATCAATTTTTGTTTAATAGCTATTAGGTCAGGGCAACATATAGGATACTTTTTATCCCGCGTGATGAAAAATACAAACTGATTGATGAAAAAAACATAACGCTAATGTCAAAACAACGTCTGCCGTAATAGCTCGTTCTATTTGTACCTTCAGCTAAACCTTGAGAACATAACTCTATGTAATACAGCAGCACTAAATCCGGGAAACATTAACTACTGCTACTTAATTAGTTAGATCCGTCCACTGCCGGTCATAATTTGTCATAGATTAGTCGAACAGATGACACAGATAGGCATATTAATTTACAAACATAGTCGATTTTTTTATGCGTGTGTTTGTCACTAGTTATGGAATTTTCGTAGGTATTCGAGGGGATTACAGAATGTATTCTTAATTTGATCCACTGGAAGATTTTAATGACATATTATTTAAAGTAGTGTACTGATAATAGCGCCATCTAGAGTTTAACCGCCAACTAACTGTCTGCATCTGATTAGCAAGATGGCATTTCAATGGTCAATTATGACCATCCAAAAGAATGAAAGAATCCATTTTATTATTTGTTTATTTTTATAGACGCTTTACACCACGTCGGTCTGACCCTGTGCTAAGTGCCCGAGGCACTTGTGTTACAGGTACCAGGCAACGGAAATATATTTAATTTACTGTTTTATTATACGTATAGATATTTTTTTACTATACACATATTTAATACATATCCAAGACACAGTAAAACAATGAAAAACTTTTGCTCCGTTAGCGCGAACCCGCGACCACCTTAAGATACCAACGCGCTTACCAACTGAGTCACAGAGTTTGACATTTTTTATTAAATAAATATTAATAAAAATTAAATAGTACGTAAATTACATATATTTATTGTATCTAACTACATATCCTGCGAATTTAGGGTCGTTATGTTTTCATAGATTTTTAACACTAACTTTCTACAGATACCGGTAACATAACTCCCATTTCAGCACACTTTAAATATTTAACAAAAGTTAAAGCATAAAATAAAATTCGCTCATTGCAAGTACAGACATTAATTGTACATCGGAAACCGAAATGGAGTAAATTTTAAACTTTCTCCGTGTAATTGCATTTTGGTGCATGAGCCCGTAATATATTTTTATTCCAATTTTTATTTATTGCACAAATTTTATTAATCATTTTCTACAATATCGAGTTCTTAACATATAGTAAATTACAATGCAAATCTATAACCGGGGAAATTGAGACAGAACCAGTTGACGGACCTACGTCATTTGGTCGGAATATGTCAATTCCATCTTAGTCGTGATCTGTATCCACGATCTGTATCTCTTTCACCTTCTCTGATTGTACATTTCGAATTATCTAAGTGCCAAAGGCAATTTTCCCGTTTACTAAGATTTTGTGTGGGATTTTTATGTATTGTGACCGTGAGCATCGCTAGGTGGCGCTGTACAAATCACATATAAAATCTTAGTAAACGTTAAACGCGTTCACGGTCAACTGTGAAAAAAAAAATCTCGTACTTGGTACTCTGTAAATATGTTAATATTTTTTTTTACAATACTCGGAAATTATTTCTCTTTAAAATTCAGTAACAAAAATGTTAAATTAAAATGTATATAATAAATCAGGATTGAAAGGTTTTTATTAAATATTGCTCGAATTTCAAATATTTAATAAATAAATAACGACAATAATCAAATCATATTTTTCTCTTTTGTTATCATTTGTTACAAAAGAGGATCTAAAAAGCGTAAATACTAATATTGCACGAGTTGCTCGGAAATTTATATTATTTAAATATATCTTCTCGACGACCTCTGTAGCTCAGTTGGTAGCTTAAGCCGGGGATCGCGGGTTCGAATCCCGCCGACGGAGCAAGTTTTCTAATGTTCCTGGGTCTTGGATGTGTATTAAATATGTGTATCATTTTATTTTTCATTTCATAATAAAAATCTTAAATGTGTGTATAGTATAAAAGTATTAAACATATTTCCGTTGTCTGGTACCTGTAACACAAGTCCCTCGGGTACTTAGCACGGGGCCAGACTGACGTGGAGTGTAGCGTCCATAGATATTATTATTATATAGATTTATCAAAATATAAAATAAGATGGCGAATTTTTGGCGCTAAATTCGAAAATATTTTTTTTTTATATTGCAACGGTTTCTCAAATAGGGTTTTCTGTTTTCTGGACATTTAGCTCACAACGCAGACACGTCAGACTTATACTCACCCGTTTTTGAGTTAAGGGTCAAAACTGTACCTTACCCATATTTAGCGAAATTGTACCACATCGCCGTCATCCGCTCAACAGTGACCGCGTCTCTGCCGGTCAGCCCGATCTGCTCACAGTAGTAGGGCGAAGGGAACAGATAGAGGGTCTCGTCCTGATGGACTGCACCTAAAGAAAGATCAAGAAACGAGCTGAGGAAAAACGGCTGAAATATACATGGTGGCTCCTAAAAATCACACTACACCCCTAGAACCCCTAGAACATAACGAAGCTGGTCTTGTTACTGACAGTATATGAAAAACTGTTAGGTTTCAGGATATATATGAATATGTATCTTTAAGGTTATTTAAAGTGTATTATTATTAGGTTTGTTAGATCTAAGGTATTTCTAGCCGGAGAGGTGAGAGTGCTATTTTTGGAGTAGCTCGAGCGTCGTGGAGAGCCGCGAGTGCGTTACCGGCGTTTATGAGGGAATAAGGAGTTGGAATAGGGATATGAGGATTAGGGATGTTGGGCCACCGGTAAACTAACTCACTGAACGAAACACAGCACAATGCCGTTTCACACCGGTTTTTTTGTGAGGCCGTGGTATAATTCTGGTCGAGCCCATTGGTGCCGAAGCATAGCTCTCCCACGGAGATTTTTCTTTATACGGGTCATAAACATCAGTGGTTGCTTTTTACTATAAGATGCTCTGTCTACTCGTTAATGGTCCAAAACAACTCACGATCCGGTTTTCCTGTGAAGGGACTGGTGTAGTAGCCACATTCGCCAAAATAGGTGAAGAAGAAATACCACACGGGCTGGGTTGAGTGCAGGCTCATTAGGTTAGCTAGTCTGTAAAAAATGGTTTTAACATAAAAGATATCTATTAGAGGCCGCCCCGTGGTCGAAATTACCCGCCTGTAGGAAGCGGACCTCGAACTCCTTAGCGACGGAATGTCACCCCGCTTGCTGGCGGGTATTATAAATATGACATCGTGTTAGGGACCTATGAAAAACTGTAATCTATTTTAAAATCAATCACAAACTGGGGGCCACTAAATTTTATGAAAGAAACAAACCTCAACTATAGACAAAAGAGTATTTCGTGTATGATATAGGTGTATGATTATCGTTTCATGTCAGAATATTGTAGTGTGAGTGTTGTAGCGGGCGTAACGTTTTATTTATTAAAAATATGCAAAATTAAACCATATTTTAATATAATATTGGTATACCACGCTCCTCCTCCATATCAACTATAACTGGGAGAAATTTCATGCTTTTACATCTACCCGTCTTTCGTAAAAAGAGGTACAAAGTTTCCCAAAATACTATCTATTCTATCCTTAATAATATAAAGATAAGAGTTTGTGTGTATGTGTTAGTGAGTTCTAACAAACGTTTAAGCTCACTAATCTAGGACGAAGTAATGGCCGGAATTAAAAAACTATTTTTGTGATGATAACTAGCCTATAGGCTATATCGTCGCTGCGCGTGCGAATCCGCGTAAGAGCAACTCGTAAATGAGCAAGAAAAACGTAATATTTCGGGTGTTTTAATTCAGTTTCGATAGCACAACCGACGTTTCTAATTGGATAATTCAAATCAGGTGAGGTCTGATATTAGCCAATAGGCGTTTAGAGTCGGCTGGCACGATATTTGAATTTTGCGCCTTTTGCTGTTATTACGCGGTATTTACAAACTCCTCTTAAGCGGTTTCACATATGCCATCACGCTACGATTAATAAAGAGCCCAAAAGTAATACAAAATGTAGTAAAACGAGATAATTATACAGTTTTACGCGGAAGTAAACGCAGGCCACAACTAGTAAGACACATTCCTTAGGAATAACTTTATCGAAATCAGTTGTCTTTAATGTTTTTCTATAAGCCAAACATATCTTGGTTTTTGCAATGCAAATATTTTCATTAGTCAGGGAAAAGGCGACTAGGCTTCACAAAGGTATGTATCACCTTGAAGAAAAACAATATTGACAGCTGATCAAAGACCGTTATGTCTGGTTTACACGTATTAAGTAGATAAGTAGGTAACTAAATTTTAACTTACTTTTAAGTTATTAGCTTCGTGTAAATACAAAAATTTAATAGCATGTGGAAAGTTAAATCACTTAAAATGAAGTTAAAATTTACTTAACTACTTATTTACGTAATACGTGTAAACCAGACATTGCAGCCATGTTACAAGCCAGTTCAAGAAGAGGTCACCGGCATAATATTTCCTATTTTAGTTATTGAAAAAAGGTGCACAGCTCTTAAATCTTACCCCTTTATACATAAACAATTTTGAACAGTGTTAAGCTAATCAAAATTCGCTGTTCCTCTCTTTCGTGTGACGTTTTTAATGTTCCAGAAAAGGATAACGAATCTAGATTAGGTTAACACTGATTTAATATTTTTATGGAGAAGGGGGTTAATGTACAATAATATTGTATACTAGTTGGTGCCCGCAATTGCGTTGCGTAAAAATTTGTATATCACGCGAGACTAGTGCATTGTCCCGGGATAAAAAGCATCCTACATGTTGCCCAGATCTAATAGCTATTAAACAAAAAAAGATTTATTCAAATCTGCCAGTAGTTCCTAAGATTAGCGCGTACAAACAGACAAACAGATAAACAGACAACTTTTTTTTATCGATATGTGTTCTAATACTGTTCCTTAGCCCACATTGATTATTTCGTAAGGATATTAAATGTGCAGACACACCAATTCTACTGTTTTATTATACGTATAGATTCTCTTACCGATGTACGGGGAAAGCGACTGTGGCGTCGCAGTACAAAGCGCCGAGCCTCTCCAAACTTTCACGATTGTTCAAATACAGCGGTCGACTCTGAAGGTACACTTTCCTTAAAACTTGTAATGCCTGTTTCAAGTTTGTTTTCGGAAGAAGAAATGCCATTGGCGCCATTTTTTCCCAATCTTCATTCATCTCTTTCAATATAGTACTGTTACTTATAACAGCTGAAATATAACACAGTTAGTCGGCTATGTGTGTGTTCAGAGATTGTATGCGTAACTAACACGAGTTTGTAATTCACGCGTAACTTCGCAGCCCCTTAAAAGCTATTTTCGTGCGTGAGTGAGTACATTTTTTGGGAAATCTTTCCGATTCTAACATAAGACGTTACAGATATGTATGTAGATTCTTTTATCCATAAGTACTCAATAATACTCATAAACCTTATGAATGAAAACAGTATCTGAATTTTTTTAGGTGCTTAAAGAGTCCTAAAAAAAACGATTAAAAAATGTTTCAGACTCACGAGGTGCCATGGGGAAGAACTCAGCTGTGTTCTGGCTGATGATGATGGGGACGTGGGTCATGTTCCCTCCCCTGATTGCTTCCATCATGTCCAAAGTGAGAAAACGTTCCTGTCCAAAGTCGTTTTCAACAACCATGTCCCATTGGTGAATGGGATTTCTATCGAATACCTGGAAAATGCTTTGGGCGTTCAAGAGGTTTCGATGGCTTAGACTTTAGATTCACCAATCAATGGCCTGACAATGCAATGTCATTTAACGCCTCCATGATCCAGCGGTATCGAGCGTGGCCTACGAAGGTCGTGACTTCGGTTCCTGCGCCGAACACTTGCCATTTCAAAGCATGATTAGCACAATGCAGACTGATTACCTGATTGTTTGACATGTAAGATAGTCGGATAATATTTAAAAAGTCGGTCCTGTGCCTCAACTCTCGCCAGCCGTGTCGGTTATCCGTCCTACTGGGTGGCGAGAGTGAGGGAAGAAAGAGTATATTTGTGTAGTGCTTTTTGGCATTATTATATATTAAAAACAAAACCTCCTGCGAAACAGTCCTAGTTTTGATAAAACCGGCCACCGTTACCGAAACCGGTGTCTGAGTTATATGTAGTAAAATCGGTTGGTACAAATTACTTACATAAAACTTGTCGTATGTCCTGGCAAAATCTCTCCAGGGCTTAGTCTTTAAACAGTCCACGATAACTGACGAGTTAGTTGTTGGACAATCAAGAAGTCGCGCTTGTTTCATCGCCCACTCATACTGGTCTGTCGGCATTTTGTCAATCTTGGTAGGGGATCCGCTGACAGCAATGGCACGGTGGAATAGTCCTGAAAAATAAACTAGTTTGGTGCTAGCTAAGACCTCGTAGATAATTTTTGTTATAAATTCTTCGGTAACAACGTATTCGCTTTTATACTTTTACGCATTTCAAAAATTTTTGACGGATACTCCACACCTTTTGAAAATTAAAGTCAGACCAACGTAAGGGTTCGAATGCTATTGCGTGACAAACATACACACATAGAAACAATAATGTGTTTTTCTCCAAGTTGATTTATACCCTTAGTTGCTGCACTCGGATTTAAATTGTTATATTTCGTAACATTCATAAAAGACAAAACCATAGCCAGCAAAACATTAGAAACCATAACTGGATTTCCTGTGCGGGTACCTAACAACGGTTTCTCTCGTCGGGTTGGTTCCCGACGAGAGGAACCTACTAGACCTCATGTGGACTTAAACTTTTAATTTTGAACCATTTAGGAAAAGAAATGGTCTTTTTCACCTGAATGTTTTTTAGACGATAATCCAAAATACCTTTAGACATGGGAGACACCAGATGCGCGACGACACTCACGGACCCCGAGCTGCAGCCAGATATCGTCACACTTTTCGGGTCCCCTCCAAAGGCTTGAATGTTCCTCTGGACCCATCGAAGGGCGATAACCTGATCCTTCATTGCGTTATTTCCTGGAGCGAGTCTGTCACCAGTACTGAGGAATCCTAGAAATGTATAGGATACACATTATGAACGTCATGCCTACCAAATTATATCTTGTCCAGCTGATAAATTCTATCTTTGATCAAACATTTTGATGGAAGTAGTAATATGATGCCGATATTTTAAAGTGCGGTTAATCTAACCATTAAAATGAATTTCAAATTAGATCTATCTTCTTCCTTAGTGATAATCTCCTCAAATTCTAATCTTCTTAAATATGACTTTATAACAATACATGTTAGAAAAAAACTTGCCAAGGGTTGCTAGCCTGTAGTTAAATGTGACCAAAACTATATCTCGATCAAGGAGATAGTTGGGTTCAAAAATATCACTGCGAGCTGTCTTAGCGAGGAACGCGCTCTGATGTATGTAGAATACAACTGGCAACGGTGTTTTCCTGAAAAACCATTGCAGAAATTCATAAACGGGAGAACTGTGTAGTTTAGTCGACTTATGCCAATGTTGTTTGTCGTGATTTGCTGTCAGGGTATTTCTTCCCCAATCTGTCTTCGAATTAGTCTTGTGTAGTTCGTGAGCGAATTAGTGAACGAACTGCGCGAACTAGTTCGCGGGCCCGTCACTCTTTAGTTCGTGCCAAGGATGTACTTAATATCTACAAATTTAGTAGATAAGCACAAATTAATATGTACTTATTATAAACACTAATTCCAAATATTAAAAGTTGATTATTTATAAACAAGCATTTTCATTTATTTATTACCTTAGCTTGAAGCTTGCCTGCTTGTCTTGCTACTTGTCAAGTGGGTCTTTCGTGACTTGAAGTAGTGAACTAACGAACTAAAAGATCGAACTAGTTAGTTAAAGAGATACGAACTAAAAAGAACGCTCCCGGTCGTGAACTATAATGCGCAAGACCACTTCGAATCAGTTTCTCTGTTAGTACACCAATTCTGCCGTCCTCAAGCTTAAATGCCGTTAACCAACATCTAGTCGTTTTTGACATTTTGATGCCATCATAATCA
>JAOTAV010030164.1:0-20300 GCA_026546445.1 Cyclargus thomasi
AGTAAGCGCGTTGCTAGCTTAAGCCGGGGGTCGCGGGTTCGAATCTCGCCGATGGAGCAAGTTTTTCAATGTTCCTGGGTTTTGGATGTGTATTAAATATGTGTATCATATAATAAAAAATGTTAATATCCGTATGGTATTAAAGTATTAAATATATTTCCGTTGTCTGTTACCTGTAACACAAGTCCCTCGGGTGCTTAGCCACGGGGCCAGACTGACGTGGTGTAAAGCGTCCATAGATATTATTATTATTATACAGTGTTGCTTTGGATCCCGACAAAAATTGTTTAATTATGGTTCGTTCGTAAAAAACAAATTTATATATTCATATACAGTAAAGTTGTAGGAATCCTAGAAGTTGACATTGAAAATGTTTAATTATTTCTTACTTTTGCAAGCTGGTTTGCTGGCGCGAAATCCTAAAATCGACTAAAAAAGGAATAGTATTTAAAGCCTCTTTTGAGAACATGAAGTTTGTCTAAGAAAAAAAAAGAAAGTGTTACTCTACATCCTTTCACCTAAATCTATGCAACATATCAATTATATTTCTTGCTTCATTTATTCACGAAGGAAGCGCAAGCAAACAAAGAAAGACATTTCATTACTAAAAGTTCACTAATTTATATGAAAATAATATAGTTCTACCAAAATGTAGAGTTGAACAGAAGTGCAAATTGCATGTTACGAGTCGGAAATTAACCCTCAGCAACACGTGACGTTCGTACTAGACTCAACCCTAAAATGACGTGACATTGTTCCAAACTTATCGGTTAACCAGCCCCAGTCTGAACTCGCAGCGTGATATAAAGTGGGATCTTACTTTAATCAAATCCGTCTAGACAGAGCTATAGCACGTGTTTCAGTGTGTGCTCTACTCGGTAATAGAGGTAAACGCTCATAAAGCCATCTTAAGTTATATTATGTTATTGGTAAGAAGAGATTTTAGCAACGGGTGGCATTGTTGGAGCAAAAAGTAATTTAAAAAAAAAAACTAGTTAAAATTGATGTAATACGAAAAACAATGTCTAAGGAAGAGTAACTCTGACAAAAAGAAACACGTTCAAATTTTATAACGTTTTCAATATTTGGGTGTCTTTTAGCGACACTGGGCCGGAATAAATGAGTGCTCGAAAGGAACTAATTTCAAGACAGTTATAGTATGGAATTTTAATTTTCGTAGTTCTTACATTATGCACAAATCTATATTTTAATACGCGAGTGGCAAACTTGAAAACTTTGTACCCCTTCTAACGAAAGACACATAAATGTAAAAGCATGAGATTTCTCCCAGTTATAGGTACATATATCTCCCATATGTCTTCCATGTATATCTCCCATAGTAGCTATGGATGAGCGTGGAATACCAATATTATTTTGAAATAAGCTTTAACCTTGCATATTTTTAATAAATAAAATGCTACGCACACTACAAAACTCACTACTAAAATATTTTGATATAACACGACGATCATACACGAAATACTCTTGTTTTTTTGTTTGTAGTCTGTAATTTTTTAAAATAAAATGTAATGGCCTTTGTAACGAGACCTTTATGTCAAATTGAAGTTTATAATTGAATTGAGAATAGATTATATTTTTATAGGTCCTCTATACAATGGATTTAACTATTTATTAAATGTGGTTGCATTCCGACAATAGGGCGACCTATAGTATAAATGACAGTGACTTTATGGCCTTTTAATTTACTATTACTATACAATAATTATACAAAATATTATACAAAAAAAAAATGCAAAGATTCTAGGAACAAGGATAAGACCCTGTTCTTAGAATTGATAAGTCATAAGAAACCTACCCGTAAGTCAAGAAAAACGTCCCGTATTTGCTTCGTACATAATATGTCATTATACTCAAAACGTTGCTTCCCAGTAGCTAAATTCCCTTGAAGATTATAATTAAGACGAAATTTGGTTGTTGATTAACACCTCAAATTTACCTGAATTATCATATTTCGTTCATTTAAATTATAAACGACGGTATGTATTTCCAATAAGTAATGATTTTCATTAGGTTAGGGTTATACAGGGCACAATTAAACTCTCAAGCCAACTTTTTTTAGGGCTCAGCTATCTTAAGGTGATACCGTTAAACAAAAATTAGGATGTACTTTTTTCGAAAACATATTTTATCCCTACATCATTCATTGCAGAATGGTCACTTCGTACAAATCACGATAGACGATGCAACGTAAGGGGTAATCGGGGGTGACACGAGGGAGCGTGACGGTACCTATAGCTTGACCACAACCGCGCCCTAGGAAAGTGAGACGGGTCGGGAGACGGGAATGAATACTACAGGCGTTTTGACGGCCAACTGACAGAGTACCACTGTCGGTAACCATGGTAACCGTCCCCCGCCGCGCCGCGCTCATACCCAAGGCGCCGCATAGCTTCTGTGGTCAAACTATAAGCCATAGTTTCAAGCGCAACGCGTATCCATAGTTTTAGTATTTATTAGGAAATCTTTCGGAAGCTGACCTTCAACATTTCTCTTTTATACATTATTATTAGTCCTTATGTATTTATTAGTCCTTATATATTATTATTTTAATTTCATATGACTATATTATTATAGTAACTGCCTAAACTTCTTTCATCTCCATAGAAATTATAAATGTAAGAAATGTACAGAATAAGACATTATAATTTAAAAGTTATGTAATAATATTTGCGTAGACTGGTATCAAAAATCTACATTCACATAAAACGCTCATCAAATATTTCATGTCGACTACCTGTGCGAGGAAATATTAAAATGTTATATTTTCCCTTGCAATAAAAACAAAATCATAAAACGCTCTTACTGCGGAAAATACTGCAATGTTTATAAAGTTGTGTATGAAGGTAACAAACTTGTACCTAATATGGGTTACAAACTCGTACCTAATACGGGTTACAAACTCGTACCTAATACGGGTTACAAACTCGTACCTAATACGGGTTACAAACTCGTACCTAATACAGGTTACAAACTCGTACCTAATACGGGTACAAGAAAATACTATTTTATATTTTCTTACAAGATAAATATTAGTATTATGATTACGATTAGTATTATTTTGTATAAAGTTAGGTACTTATATAATTTATAAGCATTTGATATAATAATAATTTGTATTATACATTACATAAAAACTTGGTTGTTGCTTTAATAATAACTTGACTTATAAAAAGCTGGTAGACTTTATTCTACGGATACTACATAATACGGATGCTCATTGTCGTGGGAGAGCCATGCTTCGGCACGAATAGACCGGCTCGACCGTAGTGATACCACGGCCTCACGGAAAACTGGCGTAAAACGGTGTTCTGCTGTGTTTCGTTCATAAAGTGAGTTTACCGGTGGCCCAACTTTTCTAAAGTTGCTTTCCATTATGCAACCCGTCTGCTCGATTGCTCCCTAAATATCATAAAAAAGGTGGATGCCATAACGTAGGGTTCTGCTATGAAAGGAATTTAATAATTTCTACATCCATGGGTATAAAAGTTTGTATTAATATTCTTCCTAATGAGAGCCAAGCCCCGAACAAAGGCTATTCGGGTAATAAATCCGTACTTTACATCTGTTTATACTTTATTTGGTGGCTGTACCATTATTGCGCTTATTACCAAAACTAAATAGCCGCTAGCCATATTCTTAATTGACGTGGTCAGCTTGCGCGAAACACCCTGAGCATAAACTTTCATAGCTGATTGTATTACGTAGTTTTATTTCTGTTCGCTGGACTTTCTATTTTTCGTTTCTAACGTTTTGTAAAACGACGACAAACCACTATAAATATTTGTGTCACCTGAGATATATTGATTGAGCGGCTATTGGTGGCAGATTAACAAATGAGTGACAAACTTCACAATAACGCTACCGATGCTGCCTCATACTGTAACGAGTGTGCCGTTTTGATATCTTGAAATAATTATTGACACAATTGGAAATCTGCCGCTGAGGAGCTCTGAGTCTAACCTTAAAGATCTGAATAATTACTTTTATACCCCCAAAACTCTTAACTACGGGCAAAATATAGAAAATAAATTGCGTGAATGTTTCTATGGATTATTTATAGGTAAACCGCAGCTTTTACGATAATGGTCGTAGAACCACACGTCAATAAATATCCCGTGTGTGGTGGGTATAAATCAAAACAACTGTTTTCGCATTTGATTTCAAATTGCTCGATAAGGATGTTCAGTATTAACTCGTCCAGTCGAACAACACGATCGCTTAGTTGGTTGTGTTAATGCTACTACTAAAGTATTTTTATATAAACTCAGATAGGATTTATGTCTTTAGCATATTTATGAAATAATAATATCAATATCATTATCAATATGTTTGGACGCTTCACACCACGTCAGTCTGGCCCCATGGTAAGTACCAGAGGGACTTGTGTTATAGGTACCAGACAACTGAAATATATTTAATACTTTTATACTATACACATATTTAAGATTTTTATTATATGATACAAATATTTAAATACACATCCAAGACCCAGGAACATTGGAAAAACTTTTGCTCCGTCGGTGAGATTCGAACCCGCAACCCCCGGCGTAAGCTACCAACGCACTTACTAAAAGTATTTTGATTTTTTTAAATGTATCATGTTTATAACAATATTTTATCATACAGCTGTTTTAGTTTTAATATTGAATCTAAATATTAACTGAGCATTAAGTCAACTATTCTATAAAACTAACTTATACGATGGCTTGTACTGTGGCTTAGTAGTATATAATACTTTATAATATACTATATTAGATAATGCCTGTAATTCCGTTGTGTCAAAATTCGTTTATCCCGCGGGAACCGTAAATTTTTCCGAGTAAAATGTATCCTCTATGTCCTTCCCGTAGAAATTCACCATCTGTTTAGCTTGTTTGTTCGGGTGTGGTAACACAGACAGACAGACACACTTTCGTATTTATAATATTAGTATGGAAGTATGAATTTAAAATGTACCAGAATAACTTTCACCTCAATAAACCGATTTTATAAAAATTATAAGTAAAAGAAAAAAATCATAAATTTTACACTGTTAGAAAATGTTTCAAAGGAAGAATTATTTTTCTTATGAAATTTAAGTTTCCAGTATACTTTGAAATACAGTAATCAGTAATCTCGTTTATTCAATCACCTCGAGTCTTTGAGACTTTTAGAGTTTCCACTTTCTTCAATCTTTGTAATCTCAATCGCAGACATTGAAACCTTAAATATTCGCCCTCTCAGTGCAGTTATTGACCGGCTCCGACCCTCGGCTTGAGTCCCCTTGCAATTTGCTCAAGACGAATTGCTCATTTAATTGATGCGGAATTCGAAGTCCCCCATATAAAAGTCCGATCGATCCGCGTCTGGGTGTCACAGCAGGTGCAAAGCTACGATTTTATAACTTTTATTGTGCGAGCGAAGCGAACCCTTTATATCCCACTACCCGTACATTTTGTGGTACATTTTACGGAAAAAGTATAAGAGCGTTAGGTTCGTGCTTTCGCATAGTAATTTGAGTATAGGTGTAGATGTGTTTAAAAATATAATACTAATATTGTATTTGTGCTAACGCCATCAATGACTTAGGATGTGCAACTGTGAAGATAAATTACCGAGAGACGGACCTCGCTGATTTTAATTGTTTCCTTAGTTTTAATATTATTAAAGAAATAAAACAATTTGCCCCTTACTTCTATCGTAATAGACACGGACACAATCTAATTTTAAGGCGTGATCATAAAAAAACGCGTATTTTTTATATTTGTCTGTTTACTTTATAATTTATTAACTTTACGACGTCCTACGCGCTCTCACATAAATTGCGGTTACTAACAAGAACATTGCATTATTGATCAAACGTTCATTAGGGATATGACTTGCATTAAAAACTTGATTAATAGTACCATAGCAACATCGTCATATGAGGGAGGGAAGTATCAAAATACACCTTAAGGGGGGGTCATGACAAAGCCATTTTACCAACGTTGAGGACAAACCATACATCTAAAGTTACTGTTCCGATCCTTGCTGCAAGCAGCTGCGAAACATTAAATAAAATTGCACTTTATGACATAAACAATAGGTTTCATTTTGCTCTACAACACTTCAGCCACGTCATGGGTAGCTAGACAAAAGTCATTAGAAAATGAAACCTATTGCTTATGTCACGAAGAGGCATTTTATTTGATTTTTATGTGTCACGGCTGCTTGCAGCGTGGATCGAAACGTTAAATTTAGACGGAGGTTACATGCTCAATCTGGCATCAGTTTAATCCTGAGTCTGAGACTGGGGCGAGATTGATGGCTTAAAAACCAGATAGCAGAAAAAAATAGCAGTTAATCAACCGGCCAGACCATCATTCTTTTCATTTCTGACTAAAGTACTTGATTCAACACATTATGTTTTTGTATGAGCTTCACATATTCGAACGAAAAGTCACCTGATCTAGTCATAAGGAATCGTGCCGTAAGCGTCAAATAACGCACATTAGAATCGCTTCGTAGCGTATGCCCCGTCTAGGCCTGATTGCGATTGCCAGATTGAGCGTCCGTCATCATGTAGCCGTTGATATACTGAGCGTTGCTGAGGAAATCTCTGTGGAGACAGATATATATTTATGTCCGCAACAGATGTTTATTGCCCTTAGCCCCTTTTTACACGCATACGGTCGCCGTACCGTGCTTCCAAGTTCGTGTTAAGTATGCAATATATTGTATGTAAAGCTTCTACATATCTATGGATAACTAAGGTTGTCGCCACTTTTATAGTATGAAAGTTCAGTCGACACACGATTGCCGTGATATGTGTTACTACTCTAAGCGACACGACGACAGTATGAATATAAAAAAAGCCTAATTACCTAGAGGATTTTGTAAAATTATGGATGTTAAAAGTAAAGTGAATAAATAACATTTTAGGACATCAGGGCTACCTTACCCTAATTATCTTTGTAAGTTTCTCATTTCACATCTATCGCAAATCATTTTCCAGATTTTAATGCCTTCATTTATGTTAAAAAAAGTAAAATGTAAATGTCAGTTAGCCACTTCTTTTATAATCCACTCATGTTGTCGATAGAACTGGGGACCATTTTCTTCTTGGACTTCACATTTTTATTATTTTTTACCAAGATATATTCTTCACTCAATATTTTAATATGATATTCACGTTTTTTCGAAGTCATTACGTTGGATTGTGTTGCGGAAAGAGGAAAACCTATTTAGCTTCATTTTCTATTCTACAATGAATTATATTTTCATTTATCAAATTAAGATGAACGTTAAAAAATGTTGTTCAGCTTTTGAAGAAAAGCAATAACTTTTTACGTCGTTAGTTTAATATTATTATTTTTGTGTACTATGCAGCAAGCATATTTTTTACTGTTTTATTTTTTGTATCGAACGTCATTTCCGAATTGTAACCAAAAACATTAACAATGTTTGTTACACATCACGTCCGTCTGATCATGTGAATAATATAAGAATATATGTTAGGAAAAATTATAATATTGGTATTTTTTTATAAAATACATAATATTTATAATGCATATAATAAAATAGTAAAATTGGAGTGTCTGTATATTAAATATTACAAAATAATCAAAATGAAAGAGTTAAGGAACGGTAATAGAACACAAATCGACAAAAAAAAGTTGTTTGTTTGTCTGTTTGTACGCGCAAATCTCAGGAACTACTGAACGGATTTCAATAATTTTCTTTTTTTGTTCATTAGCTATAAGGTTTGGGCAATATATATAATACTTTTTATCTCGGGAAAATGTACGGTTCCCGCGTGATATGCAAATTTTTGCGCAACGTAGTTGCGGGGGCACCAACTAGTATTTAATAAATACGTGCTTATTAAACCTACGTAATTATAATGTTTCGTCGACAAGATTCGAACCTAAGACCCGCAACTTGGGTACCATGCACTCAACCACCAAGCATTGAGCCACAGAGGGTGTTGTATGAATAAAAAATTATAAAGTGTATAAACTTTCCATTTTGTGACACTATCCCAGTTTTTCAAGCTAGCAACCTAGTGTCATTGAGATGTCAAACTGTAATCTTTGTGTAGACAAATCGCTTCATTTCTAAGCTTGTAATCTAAGTAAATTTGTTGATAAGCCAGAGTCAGCAAGCCAAAGTAGTTCGAAAGATCTATCTTGCTATCCCGGCTCAAGAAACTAGCCACGTGTATCCCGGACATTATAAACTGAGAGTTGATAGCAAATTTTGCATTGGTATTTGAGGCAAACATGTAATTACATATTATTATATCCGTATTTGGGATACGGCAATGTAGACCTGGCCGACTTAAAGTAAAAAAAAATATTCCAAAAATATATTTGAAGCAATATATATTTTATTTGTTGTAGTTGAATATTTAAGGAAAAGAAAAAAAATATAAGCCAGATGATTTAGTGGGGGTCTTAACATTGCCAGGCGCGTGCAAAAATTGTTCGCGAAAATTGATTGCAAAGATAAAAAATGTATTTGTGGCTACTAGAAATTTTAATACAATATATTTTAATACATCGCTAAAAAATTATACTCCAAAACATATTTTTGGAAAACTTCTTATTTTGTTTTTTTAGTCCCGCTTCACACTCATATTGGACTGTAATAGGAGAGGTTACAAGGTGTTTTGCCTCAAATACCTACTCAAAAATTGCTACCAGCTCTTGCTATTACGTGTAGCTTACCAAAATTTACTGCGATAGAAAAAAGGTATTCTAACACACAATATACCATAACCAAGGTGATAATAACATGTTTAGGATGAGAACGGCCAGTACTGAATACAATTTTCATAACTATAATAGTAACATAGAAACTATGTGGATATACTACGTGTTAAGCTCCTTACCTCGTCGTCAGGTTTTGATCGTTTCTTTTATAAAACCGTAACTCTTAAGAACTAAAGTAGCCTTTAAAAGAAAACGTTGACCCAATTTTAAGTTTTCCGCATTATACTTTAAGGTGAATTATTGCATTTTAAAATTTTAAGTCGCGGTTAGCTAAGCACTAGTTATAGCGACATCAGAGTGCTGGTTTTAACCGACGTGAAAAGGAGTGTTACTAGTTTGACCCGTGTGTGTTTGACTGTCTATGGCATCAGCTCCGGAATAAATGAAGGGATTCAATTGTTTTTTTATTAACCCGGTTTTATTTGTGGGCGTTGGAACTGGAGGAAAAACTCTTAGTATGTAAATTCAGATAAACTTTTGCAAATAGCTATAATAATAGAGACTAAGAATTTCTCATAACGCTGAAATATAAGACACAATCATGAACCGATTCAAATATTTATATTCACTACTAGTTGATGCCCGCAACTTCGTTGCGCGTAAATGCGTATATCACGGCAACCGTACATTTTCCCGGGCTAAAAAGCATCCTATGTGTTGCCTAGACTTAGAAGCTATTAAATAAAAAAAGACTTATTCGAATCCGTTCAGGAGTTTCAGAGATTAGCGCGTACGAACACACAAACAGAGAAATAGATAACTTTTTTTTGTCGATTTGTATTCTATTACTGGAACAGCCATCCACATTGATTAGTTTGTAAAAATATTAAATGTACAGACGCGCCAATTTTACTGTTTTATTATATGTATAGATTGTTATATTATATGCGAAAGTATGTTTGATTGTCATTTCTTCACTCCCTAACGAACCAAACGTTCGACTTGATTTTTGGTACATATATAAATAAAGGAATGGAGAGTAATATAGGCTACTAAAGGTCTTGGGAAATCACGTTTTCAAAGGTGAATTACAAGAGTATTTGAATTCCACACGAGTCGTTGACAAAATCTAGATAATAATTATAAAAAGTTTTTCTATGCAACACCAAAATTCAAAGTACAACAAAATGTAAAACATGGATAACATTTAAAACTATCTAGCATACCCATTTATCCTTTAAAGATGTATCCAGAGATGTAAAAAGATACAAAGTACCACTTGATAGGTATTCAATATGTAAATAAGGCCAGGCGTGTGACGGGGATGTTGTCAGACGTAAGTGATACGGGTTTCCTCCAAATAGCCAACATGTCTTAGGGATGATAAATTGTAGTAGAGCTATATTTAAAAAAAACGAGAGGTTGCACTGATGTTGTTCGATTCGACCTTAAAAATTTTAATCCATTCGTGTAGAGGAGCTATAAAAATATTATCTATTCTCAATCAAAAAACACAGACGTCAACAACAAACAATAGAATATTTTGTGTGTGATTTTCATGTCATGTGAAAATATTGTAGTGTGCGTGTTGTGGTGTGCGCAGTGTTTTTTTATTTAAATTTGTAAGATCAAAGCATATTTTAAAAAATGTTGGTTTCCCACGCTCCTCCTCCATATCAACTATAACTGAGACAAATTCATGCTTTTACATCTACGCGTCTTTCGTCAAAAGAGGTACAAAGTTTTCCGCTCGCTTATTAATATATAGATTATTTCCTAGCAAATGCCTACATGAAAACTCTACCTGCATGCCATGGTTTAGGGTGTGCGTTGATTTACAACTACTTTAGTCAGTCAGTCATTATTAATTATATAAAAAGTGCCGTGGGAGAGCTTTGCTTCGGCACGAATGGGCCGGCTTGACCGGAGTAATAATACGGCCACGCATAAAACTGGCGTTTTCACGCCAGTTTTATGCGTGGCGGCATTGTGCTGTGTTTCGTTCAGTGAGTGAGTTTACCGGTGGCACAACTTCCCTAATATCCCTATCCCTATTCCCATTCTCTATTCCCTCATAAAGACCGGCAACGCACTTGCGACTTGTCGGATGTTACGAGTGTCTATGGGTGACGGTAATGGCTTTCCATCATGTCTTCATTCAACCCGTCTGCTCGCTCGCCCCCTAAATATTGTAAAAAAAAACTAACTTCGAAAATGGTCATACCCATAATAGTGATCGAGTTGTGTATTAACTGTCGCACTCCAAAACTTTATTTAGTACAGCATGTCCCATTTTACACTATCTTGATTTTAGCAGGGGATTTCGCATTGAAATACTCCGTGTGGTGTTCCAGTGTGAAGAGAATAATGACACTATTAGAGCTAGGCACTGTGCTCATTTGCTTGCATAGTAATTGTACCGCGGCTTTACAAATACTGTGCGCGACATACAATTGCACAAATTAGAAGTGTATATGCGTTTACGTGTGTAAAGACCTTAATATACTATATTAAATTAGAAGTGTATATGCGTTTACGTGTGTAAAGACCTTAATATACTATGAAGGGATATTTGTCAGCAACATATTCTTTGTGCCTGGTAAATTCACTTTACGAAATGCGGCGAGTACGGTAAGGAAGAAATATTGGAGGTCATTGAGTACAAACTTAAAACAAATAGTATTAACAAATTTGTTATCACCTAATATTTATTATTATTAAATTGTGATTAGTCTTTTTAACTTAAATAATAAGGACTTTTTATTGACAGATGTACTTTGTTCGGAAACTCGGTAACTATTATACAAAATTCTAAAGTTAGGCCAAAATAGAAATGAAAGTAATTTAGACCAATTTCTAAAAAATAATATAATTCGTCACACAAAATGATAAGCATTTGGACTTACAAAGCGACAGAATCTATGATTTATTATATATCATAGCTCCCATAAATATTACAAAATACCATATTTCTTAAAGCTTAAATTCCGTTATTTGTGTAAAGATCACATCTTGATAGGTCCGTTTTATTATTAAAATAAATTACCATAATCAAGCTAAGAAAACCTCTGAAAGTCTTGAGATTAAGCGTATTAAAAATTTAATAGGATGACGAATGTTGCGACAAAGGCAGCGACAAATCTTATTCATTCATTAAGTGTTTCATTCATTTTATTTACGGAAGCCATTCTCACTCACAGCACAAATTACTTACAAGGCAGGAATGTACATCTATCAGTACTAATATTACAAAGTGTGTTTATTTGTATTTCCATGAGATTAAAGATTTCATTTTTTACATAAAATTAGTTGAAAGAATGGGCTGGAAAGTTGAGAGTAACATAATACTTTGGTTTTCTGCTACTTTTGTTTTTCTAAGAACATCATCATACCGCAGGCAAAATCTTTAACTCATTAATAGAATTATTGATTCCCAACTAGGTTACTCGGTAAAAGAAATAAAACTAAAATTTTTTTTTAACACGCGCATCTAGCGAGCATCTCTATATAATTTGTGAAATATCGCTATATTATATAGTATAGGTTTTCTGAAACCGCTTAGTTACATAAAACCGACATTTGAAAATGCACGCCTGGGTCCCTTGAAAGACTGTTACGATATTGATTCATCTATTTTCAGCGACCAAAATCGAACAGCTGGCTATGACAGCAGCGATCAGGAAATAGCGCGGTGCCGCATTGTGCAAAATATCTATTTCGTTTTTCCGTCTCCTTTTAAGTCTATCGAAAGAAAAGAGACGATAGATATGCAGTGGATATATTTTTGTGGGCAAAAATAGCATAGATGTAGAGTGATATAGAGAACCAACCGACAGTTCGACTTTAACCATCGACCGCTTAAAGTCGAACATTTGATCCTTATTCTAAATATTAATACGCGAGCGGAAAACTTTGTACCCCTTTTTACGCAACACGCGTAGACGTAAAAGAATGAAATTTCTCCCAGTTATAGTTGATACGGAGGAGGAGCGTAGAATACCAATATTATTTTAAAATATGCTTTCATCTTATATATTTTTAATAAATAAAACGCAGCGCATACTACAATATTTTGACATGACCCGGTAATCATACACGAAATATCCTATTGTTTATGGTTGACGTCTATGTTTTTTTAATAAAATTTAATAGCCTGGTAATGAGACCTTTATGGCAAATTGAAGTCTGTGAAATAATTGAGAATAAATTATACTTTTTACAGTTTCCCTACATGATGATTTTAAATATTTGTAGTCGAATTTCGACCACAAGGCGACCTCTGATAACATATTAATATTCTACTTTTAACGCGTTTTTGGTCAGAGAAAGCATATTATATCGCAATATTATAATTAATACTAAGCTAAGGCTTATTGCTTACTTGATTTGAAAGTTCACGCTTATGATATTCACAGACTAAAATTGTATAATACGAGTATTTTGGCTTTGTTACGCGTAATTTACTAAGTGACATTTTTGGTACATCGAATAACGGCAAACCAATATTTTCATTACTATAAAATGCTCATCTATAGACGACGTCACGCTGCAGAAAACTCCTGCCAGACCGAGCAATACTTAACAATTTAATGCCCCTAAAACATGGAACCCGAGCAGTTAATTTATTCTGATTTTAGATTCAGTCGAAAGTTTGTACCGGGACAAACTTCACTATGGATATATTTACTCAACTCGCAACTTTATTTCAATTGGAAGGAAAACCTTAAAGCATTGCGGTCTACTAGTTAACAGATCCGTTAATGCCATTAGCTGAAATTTACCCCCATTAGGGCTGTCTAATCGAGTTTGCATCGCGGAAGACTTGCCGTAATAAACGGCAGTAAGTTTGCAAAGGACACGGCCCTTAAATCAAACAGGATCCCGTGATCACGACCCCGGAAACTCCTAAGTATTTAATAAATATAGTGTAAAATAGATTCAGTTGGGACTAGCTTTTGTCTGATTTCTGTCGCGTGGAATTCAAAAACCGCATTAAATTGCGAATATTTTAGGAAAATGTTTCTCCAAAACGAAGATCGCGTAAAAGTATAAATATTCTTGAAAGCTTCATAAGAGACATAGTCCAATCCTTTCAACTAAGTATAATAAAAATCAAGTTAATTGTTGCTTCGTTTTGGCGTTAAAAAAAAGTAAACGAATACACTTTCCTGAGCGATATTATTTACAATTTAATTTTATATAAAAAAAATTAAATAATATCACTATTCGAAGGAATAAGTCGAAGTAATAGAGAAATCTAAAATCAATATTACTGGCTATGAATGCTCCTTCACGATCATAAGCTCCAACTTTCGCGCTGCTAACGGCGCTAACAGTAAAAGTGCAAGTTTACGACGAAAGTAGGATTATTTTAAAGAGTATTTATGTTCTTAAGAATGGCGCGAAATGGAAATATTTTATGTAAAAGTAATAGTAAAATAACGATAAATTTTGTCATTCTCGTTAGTAGACATGATTTTATTCTTATGATAAGGGTAGTGTCCCACTGACACAAAACAGGATGCGATTACACTTTAAATGTAAATTAGGAGAATGTTTTTTTAAGCGCAATCATAAGGTCTATGTTGTATCAGTTTTTAAAAACAAATTTTGTATAGTTGAGTTAAAACGGCATCGTTATAGAAATATGACACTTGGTGGGTTAGCCAAGATCTTAACGTTTTCGTTTCTTTGTAGAATTGCCAAACAAAATGTGTGGAAATGACTGAAGAGTTCGTTACGCCTCATGTCATCTCAATACATTTTGTTTGGCGATTTTACAAAGGAGCCAAAACGTTAAGATCTTGGCTAACCCACCTGCACACATACCCACCACTGCAACTTCTGTGTCGCCATGATCAAGCGGAGAAAGCAACTGCGAAAACCCTTTGCTCGTCACCTCTGAGATCATGTCTGTGTCTTGAGACCCTGAACTTAATTATTCAGAAGAAAGATAGAAGAAGTAGAAAGAGTTTTGGCGGGACGTAAAAAAGGAATGTTGTCTTTTTGTATTTCTTCGCTTAATTGGTGTTGTTTTTAATACGTTATAGTGGTAGATTATTAACCATTAAATATTTGATATCATGCACAAGCGTGAGCAAGTGATACATCTTCAAGAAACGTGCTATTTTATGTATCCTTCCAAAACTCCACTAGAAATTTTAGCAAAGCGTCTACCACTTTACTAAATCCACTGACTTGACGCTTTGACTGCACTGACGATTTATCTTGACTTTGACAAAACTTTAGACTTGACGAAATTTTGTAACGTTGCTAAAATTATTTGACCGAGAAAACTGATTTCCCGCCTTTACTCGACAATGGCCATGGTTATATAGCCATAGCGCTATAAAAAGAAAATAAAGAAGAAGTAAAAGGTAATTAGTCAGTATACCTTTAACTTGTTCTACTTTTACTGTAAAAGTTGGGTGGAAATGAAATATGCGCATTATGTTATAAATCAAGACCTATATCGGAACTCTCAGTTTGCCTCGATAGCCCGCATCCATACTAATATTATGAATGGGAATGTGTGTTTATTTCTTTGTCCTTCTTTCACTCCGTAACCAAACAGTAAATTGGCTTAATTTTTGGCGTAGACTTAGAAGAAAGAATGGAGAGTAACAAAGACCACTTTTGGTTTAAAAAACGTAGTGTTTCTAAAGAAGCATAGACCTTCCCACTAGGGGTAAGACTCGAGTGAGTGCAGGTTCGAACCCCGGTGGAGGCGTGTACCAATGAGACATGTTCCGATCTCAAGTATGTAATACGGTTTTCATTGCCGTGGGAGAGACATGATTCGTCACCTTGACCGGAGTGACACCACGGCCTTACGGAAAACTTGCGTGAAACGGCGTTGTGCTGTCTTTCGTTCAATTGGTAAGTTTACCGGTGTGGCCCAACTTCTCTAATACCCTATCCCTATTTCCATTTCCCATTCCCTCATAAAGACCGGCAACGCACTTACGACTCTTCGGATATCGCGAGTGTCCATGGGCGACAGCCGTTGCTTTCCATCAGGTGACCCATCGGCTCGCTTTCCCCCTAAATATTATAAAAAAGAAGCCAACTCGAATATTCTTATTTGAACTCGATTTTCAAATTTGAAGCTAAAACAGCCGCGACCAAAAGCTAGTTTCGAATAAAATTAACGTTTTCGACTTCAGCTCAAAAAAGTTAATTCTAATAATGGAAGTAGATAAACAAACGAGACTCCTATCGATTCGAACCCTCGCAATGTAGATAAGAGTGTCGGAAAGTCTTAATTAATCACAACAAGAAATCCAAGTAAATAACTTGAACAATTTAAATGAAAATTCCCTTTGTTGTTTCTGGCTCAGACTTCGCAGGTGAGTTAGATTTTTTCTGCAATCGAATTTCGAACTCTTCGAACGAACGTGGTGTCAGCTCTAGATTCTGTAGCTCGACTCTTTTGATAAAATGTCTGATATTTTTCAAAGCTGTATCTCAATTTAAGTTTCTTGATTAAGATTAATGCTTATGAGTCTTTTGTACGGATAAGCTTCGTTATTTTTCTTTTCTGGTGAAGGGATGATTTTGAATTTTGTGAGCTGTCGTAATTTTATACGTGAACTTTGTTGTTTAGTTGAGAATGAGTTTTTCTAATATTATGACTTTCGACTAGTTTCCGAAAAATATTTATCTCAAGTATTTTTTTTGCCTGTGGCTTCGCTTGCGTAGATTTTGCAACATCACATAAAAACCAAACAAACGACGATACTTTCCCATGTATAATATTAGTATGATAAGCATGAGTATTAATAAGCTAGCGTGTAGAGGCAACATTTTAAAAATTATTTATTATCCTTAAAAACGTTCATTGATGTAATGCGAAAAAGTTTTGACTGGTACATTTACTAGGATTACCCAGAAAGTAACAATCTATCGAGCTTAGGGTACGTTGGAGCGTCCTATTCAACAAATGCTACAAGAGATATCGAAGTATCGTTAGCCGGAGAGCTATCATTATGTTTACTCTGTTACTGTGAATGTAGGAACAGGAATTGCAATTTGCTATATTTATATTAAACCTACTTTAAATTAGTAACTATGTACAGTTACTTTTTATTTTATGAGTGCATAAGATTGAATAATTAAGAGAACGTTTCACCGCGATCGTCGATTTTGTTATACAAAACTTATTTCACAGATTCTCCATAGAAGTATAGCCAGATAAGCTATGTTTAGTCTATACTCTATACGGTGCTTATTAGACACGAACGAAGTGAAACAAGCTAAGTTTCATAAATACGAAATTACCGCAGCGTAATTAAATTTTATTATTTAATTTGTAACATAGAATAGGAGCTAATAGAAACACAATAACCCAAAGTGCGACCATTAAAAACAAAACACTTCCAGATTACAAGGCCACGTCAAAAATGATTTACATCTTTTTATAGGCCAATAAAATTTCAAATTAAAAAAAAAGTGTGCCATATTTAACACATAAAACCTCCGCGGCCATAATAGAAGCGAAAGCAATGACTACAAATGAGGTCAAACCTGGGTCTGGGTTTTTAAATTAAGCGTTTAAAATGTAAGTTGGAACATGATATGAAGGAAATAAAGTTCCAGGGAAAATGGATTAAGTCGCCCTGGAATCTCATTAGAGTGCATATTGCGTCCAGTTTATGTGCATGCGAAATTACTTGGTGAAAACAAACGAGCGTGCTGATGAAGATTTATGGACTAATAATGATCCAGGATCGCCGATAAATATTTTACGGTGAATATTGCTTGAATAGGATGGAATTGCTATCGATTTGTGTACATCGGAGCAATAGTAAATAACTTGGGTTTGTTAATATTTTATTGCGAGAGAAATGAGGTTATGAATTAAACGTGACAGTAACAAATGTTTACAGTATAATGCTTAATAGTTGAAACATATTCTAGGGCCACAAATTAACAATTTTTTTTTACTTTTTTTTTAAATAATGGGGCTAACGACCATACGAGTTATCTGATGGAAATCAACTACCGCCGCCCTAAACATTCGGAACATTAGGGTTGCAGGTACCTTATCGGCCTTTAAAAGTTTTAATCACCTTAACCATTAATAACTAAAATAAAACTACGTGTTGTGGGGAATCGGAAATCGGCTCTGATTCAGACCATGATCACCATTTAAGATCTCAATCAAAGCGAAATGCAGGATGGTCTATTCGGCGTCTGTCATCAGCAATTCCTGCGCTTTCAAGTGAAATGGAATTCGGGGAATCGTTTTTACGTCAAAAGCGCGCAACCTATAGGCCCGTAAAGTGCGCGATTCAACTGTGAGATAAATTTTAGTTTTACTACCTATTTCTGCAATATTTCGTACATATTCATTTACATTTGCTAAATCTAGTTTTAGTGGAAAATAAGATAAGTTACAACGTTTTCTAATGAAGTTGTTGATGGCACGGGCTTTAGCGAATTTGCTATTTTTATTGTGCTATTTATTTGATAAGATTAAATACACTAAATAGACGGCGAGATATTGTTGTTATGATTTTTTAGTGCTTGTATAAAATTGTACTACCTAATCGTAATAAAATTATCAAATTTTGTCAGTGTTATTCACCTAAGTAATGATAGAGACATTGGCTCCATCATGTAGGTTTTAAATAATAATATTAATTAATCCTAAAGCAATTTTCGTGACGTCTTTCATAATGCCCAATGCTCAAAATATTGAATTATGTTCCAATGATTTTACCGACCACATTCAAATATTAATCCGACAAGCTAAGACGCTTTTACGAAATTAACAATTTAAACCTTAATTAACTTGGCCAGACCCGGGTATAAATTTAATGAAAAACCGAAACAAATACGACGCGGGGAAGTTTTTCAATATGTGAGTTTAGAGCCTTGCAGGCTCTTTCTAACTAATTTTCAAAAGACACGAAAGACGTTAATCGATTTGAGAAGTTGCGGGTGACAGATAACTCGAGATTAAAGCCCCCGATTCTGATCACGCCGTGGCCTTCGAGTTTTCCGGGGTTTGGGCGGAAACGGTACCGTTTGCCGAAATTCAAAACGTTCTATTCTATGTTTAAATGTACGTTCGATTTTTTATATCTTTACGTGACTATGTCGATGTAAATGTTAAACATACCTATGGGACGTGACTTATAGACTATGCATGATTTTTTAGTATTTAGTTTAATAAAACTTTCGTAATTGAAAACAACGTATATCAGTTTTTTGATAAAATTGAAAACAATAAAGTTACAAACCTTTAAAGTAGTCAGTTAGAAACAAAGATCTGATATTGATTATGATGTCAAAGTCCTGCATACAAAGTTCATACTAAATTACGTTTTGAGAGAAAGAAATGGGTAGAAAACTTAAATCGCTAATACCTTACTTATTTCTCAACAGAATTCAGAGATTTTTTGGGATTCTGTATATCTTTTAGCCTACTGTTAAAATAATTTGCATTCAATAAATTTTGTTTTACACACACGTAGTGTGCAAACTATAAGATGTCAGTCGCGGACGTTTTGTATGGGCTGTCAGCCACGTCCGTAAGTTGCGACTGACAAGTACATTTTCAGCTTAAAACTGAAAACAAACTATTATATAACTCATATTATAAAGAGAGCCCGATTGCAGACCTAAATAAATTGGTCCCGTTATGTCAACCCAACCTACAGATCACGACTTGTATGGAATTGACATATACCGACCAAATGACGTAGGTCCGTCCACTGGCTCTTTTTCAATTCCCCCATTATAACTTAAAGTGTGCAAACTATAAGACGTCAGTCGCAGACGTTTTTTTATGAAAAAAAAAGTTTGTTTTCAGCTTTCCTCTATGTAATATATTATCAAAACTCAATGGTGGCTAACAAATTGATATCTTTTAATATAGTTGTCAATCAGTCAGCAACGCAATACTAGACGGATCGGGCTCAAATTTGGTATGAAGATAAATGTTATGACGTAAACTTGGAAAGGAGTTAATTTCCACCAAGGGGATATAATAGGCAATAAAAGCTCATATGAAAATATTATGTTTATAAGTCGGAGACTTTCAGTAAATCATTTAAAAACATAGCAGAAGTATAACATAATATTTCTATATTTTCACACTTGGATGAATTAAATTCTTTCAGAATTTCTTTCAGAATTCACCAGCTAACACTGCATGATTTGTCTAAATTTAAATTATGGACTGGTACCGACTTCAAAATTATGAAGATTGTGTACTAGATAGGCTGATGCCTCAAAGAATTCTGAAACAGGCTCTATAAAGAATAAATTTTATTTAATACTTTTTAGTTTCTTTTGCACTATTTTAGTTTTTTCCTTTGGAAGTTGGTTTTAATTTTTTGTTAAAAAATAATAATTGCACCCTATTTAGTGCAGTGGCGTAACTACAAGGTGGTAAGTAGGCAAAATGTCACGGGCCTCGAACGCTATAGTTACGCCACTGTAGGCATGATACATTTTTTTATGCTATTTAAGGGTCAAGGGAGAAGACGGTTAACCTGATGGAAAGCAACTACCGTCGCCATAACATCCGAAAAGTAGCATGTGCATTGTCGGTCGGTATTCCAATGAGTGTACAGCGAAGTTGGGCCACAGGTAAAC
>JAOTAV010030175.1:0-20297 GCA_026546445.1 Cyclargus thomasi
ATTGGACTACATCGTTTTTCAATAACGTAAGATTTATTTAATTAAATAATAAAAAACCATGCATATTCCCTATTGTCCCTTTTTTACATTTTTGATTACTGCTCGGCTCCTATTGGTCGTGGCATGATGATTTATAGCCCATAGCTTTCCTCAATAAATGGACTAACCAATAAAAAAAAATCCGGGAAGTACTTCAGGAACTACTTCCCGGAATTGTTTTTTTTTATATCCATACGCGAACGCGATCATCTCAGGGGATTAACGCGGTCGTGTATGGAAATATGGATGTCCGGAATACGGGGGGGGGGGTCAGTTTTACGACCCAGAATAGCAAGCTAGTTCTTTTTTTAATTGCCATAGCTAGCTTTTTTATGATAAAGATATGATAGGGGGCAAGCAGTAGACTGGTTAATAATCATAATAATAGACATTCTTTGTTGTGTACCCGATACATACAGTTTTTACCTGATGGAAAGCAACTGTCGTCGCCCATGGATACTCATGATATCCGAAAAGTCACAAGTGCGTTGCCGGCTTTTATGAGGGAATGGGGACAGGGGGTTAGGGAAGTAGGGCCACCGGTAAATTCACTCACTGAACGAAACACAGCAGAACGACATTTAACGCCAGTTTTCTGTGAGGCCGTCCTGCCGGCCCATCCGTGCCATGGCAGAGCCGCCAATGAGAATTATGTTCTTGTTTATATATACCTACCGCAGAATTCTGCAGTGCGAGATCGACTCGTGCCGCTTTTTAATAACGATGTAAAAGTTTTTTTTATTAAATCACTCCTTGTTTTATCACACCCTGTATAATTTAAATATACACGGTGGTGCTGATAAAGATGAATGTGAAATGACTTATACTATGGAGATGAACGGGATCAGCCGTATCTTTTCAGGCGTGACATTAGAAAGTCTGAGAAATGGCGCGTTTAGAACCTAATAGACACTCAGAGAAAATTGGCTCCAAGAAATTACTCTGATAAGTGTCTTTTCTTCTTTATATAATACAAACAATTATCAAGCGTAATATAATCTAGGGGTTGAACAGTATCAAAATCAACAGTGCGTTGCGCAAGCGAGCAGACGGGTTACTTGGATATGTATGGATAGTAACTGCCATCTCTCATGGACATTGGCGACATCCGAAGAGTTGCAAGTGCATTGCCGGCCTTTTTTATGAGGGAATAGGTATAGGGAGGATTAGGGCAGTTGGGCCACCCAAACGTTAGTGAACCCACTCACTGAACGAAACACAGCACAACGCCATTTCACGTCAGTTTTTTGTGAGGCCGTGGTGTCACTCCGGTTGAGCCGGCCTATTCGTGCTCCCACGGCAATGACCATCCGTATACTTAAGATCGGAAAATGTCTCATTGGTACACGCCTCCACCGGGGATCGAACCTGCACCCTCTCTAGTGCGAACCAAAGGTCTTACCCATTACGCTACGGACGCTATATAATAGAATGCGCCATCCTCTTGTAGATTCACAGGAAGTATTCTGGAAATATTTATGGTGAAGACCACAACTACTACAAATGATAATTCTAGTCTTGTTTCACAGTTTTACTGTAGGCAGAAAGTTAAGCTAAAACCGGGGATGGTACGGGGGAAACACGGGGATGGTATATGTATTAATGAAAAGTTTACTAAAAATAAATCATTCCACAGAAACATAGGTGGACAATTTTGTATAATATGAATAAAAATGTTTCAGGAGGTTTCTTAACCGATTTTAACACAATAATATGTATGATGTATGAGGACTTTAGAATTGTTTTTCCCAAAAAATATAAATGGATCCCGCGGGGTCCATTTTGAGACCAGGCAGTAGCGGCAATCGTGATCGTTATGTATCTTGTAACACGTGTAACGGGCGTGGTTAGTAAACCGTTGATATAAATCATTTTTATGTTCATTGTTCGTATTGAAAATGGTTTTGTGAACAAAATGGATGACTCCCACAACTCCGTTTCGCCAAAACTCGCAATCTATTGCACGGAACCGTGTATTTTTCCAGGATAAAAGTTTCCTATGTCCTTCCCCGGCACTCAAAGTATCTCTATGCCAAATTTCAGCAGAATCGGTTCAGCGGTTTATTTTTGTGTATTTGTTACGAAGAAACTCAAATAAAAGCTGATTAGGTTTCAAAAATGAAACAAGCATAAGTGGATGAAGCGGATAACTAATATTTTGCCTTTCGAGTAAATATTTTTTTTTTCCTATATAATTGGAACAATCGTCATAAATTACCTATTCCATTACCTAGCTAGTGTATCTAGCTATGCACAAAATTCACATTATAATTTCAAATCATTTTTCTGGTCCTAAAGCGTCCAATTACGTGAAAATCCGCCAGGTTTTAAATGTTAGTTATCTGCTTCTTCCACTTATGTCTTCAATTGTTTCACCGTACGCTTGCTATATTATCAGATAATGAGATAGGCATTACAATATCTTGAAAATCGTCCGAGTGCAAGCTAGATTTGTACACGAAAGCTTTCATAAACAGGTGGGTTAGTTGCTAACTTTGAATATATACTATTTATACCAATGTTTATGCTAAATAAATAACTTATCCCACGGGAGCAAAGTTAATTCTAGCATTTCATCTTAATGTTAAAATATAAATCTTTATTGAAATCCTAATAAAATATATAGCTTTGTTTCTGTGACCTTTAAGAGTAAAAGGCCAAGTACATACAATAAGAAAATGACTTCTGAAGCTTTTTGAGTGGGCTTCTGAAATATATCGATGGTCACAATTGACTAGTTTTTTATTGCTGTTTTTGGACATTTTGCTATGTTTTTCACTTCGATCAAGTATTAATAAGATGCACAGATCCCTTCAAAATGAAGGAATCTGTGCATCTTATATACATTTTGTTTAGCGATTCTACAAAGAAGCGAAAACGTTTAGGTCTTGGCTAAGCCCCCAGGCTATACATTATGACGCACCAAGACCATAAAGTGGCATTTTATTTTTTCGTCCACCGCAGTCGCTTGCCGCGAAAATCGCACCACATTTAATGTTATGACGATGCGGTTTCATCATTAGTTACCTAACAGACAATCTAGGCATTAAATTGGCTGGCTAATTTAACTAGAGCTACACCGTGTGTGTTCAGGTAGCGACACGTTGGTGTGACATTACCACAAACGAGCTCGTCAACCGCATTTAAATTTTAAACCCGACAGTAATTTTGATTTACCTAACGTGTAAACGTACAAGTGATTTTTGCCCGCGGCTACGCTTACGTGTTTGTGTAATGGGGGAAATTGAAAGAGAGCCAGTTGACGGACCTACGTCATTTGGTCGGTATATGTCAATTCCATGTGAGTCGTGATACGTCGGCTACGTTTGATATAACCCGACCAAATTACTAAGATCCACGATCTGTATCTGTTTCAATTTTCCTGATTGTACATATCCGTCCCAAGCATCCCCGATTCGTTCTTAGAGTCAGGCCCTACAAGAACTTTGCTTCCCCCCTCCGTCTCTTGTCGCTCCGTTAAAGCGTGCGACAACGCTATGCATCAATGGTGTATGTCATAAAATCTATATCTAGCTAGTATGAGTATAAAATGAAGGAATGAAGTGCGCGTCGTGTCGCCGGCAACACGCGACAAAGTGTAGTTTTAAGTATATTATTTTCTTATGTATGTTAGCCTATAAGGTATTTATATTATGGGCCTTGTTGCCTGAAATAAAAGGTAAATAAAAAAATAAAAACGTCGCAGCGTCGAAGCAACGCAGCGCACGTGACCGCTCCAAAAGGAGTGACTCTAAATCGAATCACATCACGCGGATATCGATATAAGTATACGATATCGTATCGTGCATTTAGTAGCTCTACCATGAGTTTGAAGCAATAGTATTTTTGTCGATACTCGATAGCGACTACGTAATTGGTATGGCAAAATTTTACAGCGCCTCTATCGGTTACTTGCGAAACTAAAGTTGCCAAAATAAAAATTTACGTAGTCGCTATCGAGTATTAACAAATACTATTGATTCAAACCTATGGTAGAGGCTACTGGCTAGGTTTAAAGCAAATAGGCTTTCATATTTATATTTTAGAGCCGTCGCCTAGAGACTAAAACCTTCGGTTTGCACTTGACAGGGTGCAGGTTCAAACCCGGGTGGAGGCGTGTACCAATGAGACATTTTCCGATCTCAAGTTACTCATTGCCGTGGTAGAGTCATGTTTCGGCACGAATGGGCCGGCTGGACCTGAGTATATAATACCCTCTCAGAAAACTGGCGAAAAACGTCTTTGTGCTGTGTCTCGTCCAATGAGTTTACCGGAGGTCCTACTTCCCCTACCCCTATTCCTGTTCCCTCATAATATGTCCGGGCAACGTACGTAACTAACGTACGTAACTCTTCGGACGTTACGAGTGTCCATGTGTGGCCGCAGTTTCTTTCCATCATACGTGATACGACGGGTTACGACCCGTCTGGTCAATTGCCTCCCAAAATACCATAAAAAAATATCTTTATACTCTGACTGTATATTAACGTTCGTGAACGTTCTGTTATACATTCAGTCACGTAGGTGTTCAGTTCACCCTCGACCACATTCCCCACGTGTCGACTGTCGACGTGCCACCGATGAGTTAATCGATATATCGATGAAACTCATCGATATCGATAATTCGATAAACGTTTAACGACCGGTTTTATTTAGTTCGGGAGCAATCAGTCAATTGAGCTATTTTTATATCCTCTATAGAATTATTGTCTACGGAGTGCTGTGACATTAATATTGTCAATAAATACAAGCTTTCTATTTATGTTTGTCCGTCAATGATGCTGAAACTACCAAACGAAAACTTCCTTCACGCGCAGCCTCGAGTAATTTTCTGTTAAATATAGTGATAACACTTGATACTATGTATTGTATAGGGATGATTGTGAAAGCAACAATGCCGAAAGAGTAACATTTTTCATCGTCATTCATCTTTACTATCATCTACGCAATCATTATCTCATAACTCAGTAGAAACACAGGCTAACGCCTAGCTTAGGCACCTTCTCTCCCACAACAAATTGTAAATGACAATATTGTAATATCTATGCAATATCATTGAAAATTTTTAACAACTGGGTGAAAAAATAGAATTATTATTATTAAATTATTATTTCTGTGATTTGAATACGCATGTGCACAAGCAACACGAATTTGCCTATTAAATTGTACATATACGAGAATTTTACATAAGCACTCTTTTAGACTTGCTACGGATACTCCCTCATTTATAACTTCTCAGCTGCAATTGACCGCTATGAATCAATTTCTCCGTTAGTACAATCGTCAATTGAGTCTAAGTCATTTCATTCTATCAGTATGGTGAAAATGACGGGAAACGGGTAGTAGGGATCATCCCAATCGTTAATCAAAACACGTCAGTTTGTTGTCAGTTTCGGATTCCATCAGTATGGCGGCGCCGCGGCGGTCTGACCGATGGAATGGAATGATGCCAAACTGATCGTGTAACCATACAGTGTGTATAATACAGTGAATTATTATCGATAGTTTTTCGATAGTTCCATAAAATGTATTCCACGTATGGGAACGCGAACGGGACTTAAAAATACCCCGGTCTAAGATGGCCAAGATTAGAAACTGCGCCCGCTGGGGGATTGCTTGACGTATATTGTGTTTGACCGACGACCTGATTCTCCTAATTCTGACTACTCGTGTCTAATGCATCCTACATAGTCGCCGGTTTTCGTGCAAGCGTCCACATACTCGGCAGTACTTATCAACGCACCGATCAAAGGCGAAATAAATGAATATCGGCGAACAGAGGCGAGTACGTCCGATACACAATCGTGATTGCAGAGGAGCTACTAGAAATAAACGATAAGGGCGATAATAATTGAAGACATGAGTGGAAGAAACGGGCAACTATCAACTTAAAGTTTTTTTCCATAAATAGAGAGTTTTGGAAGAAAAAATTGATTCGGAATAAAAAAATTGTGGGCCTCATTGGGTAACTTACAAAATATGATAAAATTATAATATGAGAATTATAAGTAAATAAACTAGACGAGGCCCGCAACTCCGTTGCGCCGAAATTCGTTAATGGCGTGGGAATTAAACATTTTTTTTGAGATACAAAGCAGGATCCTATGTACAAGGAATGTTGAAATAGATCCAGAGTATCTAAGTAAGTTGGTTGCGTTAGGCTCAACTCACACCGAAAGAGCGGCGAAGGGCAACGAATCGAAGCGCAGTTTCAGTGTGATATAAATTTGAACTTTATTTTCGTTACTATAATACTTAATATCGACCATCGCGGGTGGGCTCGAGAAGGCGCGCGGATTACCGCGACTGCTCGAGAAGTCGCTGAACTCCGCGCTCCGTTGCCCGTCGCCGCTCTTTCGGTGTGAGTTGAGCCTAAAAGTCTTCATTTAAAAGTCTTCTACAACAGTCGAGTGTAAATGCTTAAAATTCAAGATAGTCAGCACAAAACAAACAAGTCTTAAGGACGTTCGGAAAGTGCAGAAAATACCAAAAGCAATTTTCAAGATTCCGCACCGATGTCTGCCTGTCTGACCAAGTCTGTAAGTCTGTCTGTCTGTGCGTCTGTCCGGGCGTCTCCAGGCTATGTCAGAAAAACAGTAATAGCAGAGATTTGTAATTTTCACAGAACATTATGCATTTCTGGTAACAACAAATACTGAAAAAAATAATTTAATATTTAAAGTGGGCTCGTATAGAACAAACGAGTTTCTTTGCCACTTTCTTCCTTTTTGATTCTAGATGCGCTGCGGTACGTCTACATCGCGCTATCGCTTGCTACGACGTGATCTATTAAAGATGTTTACCTTTTGGAAACGTGTTTGCTCAAATTTCGATAAGATCCGTTAAAGTTTTCAGAAAGTCGTTTCCTCATTTTTTGTTGTCTTCTGGCTGGAAACTTTTGTGCGCGAGTCCAAACCGGTCAAGTGCGGTTCGGAGTCGCGCACAAAAGTTTTTTTATAGAATTGAAAAAATTCTAGGTTATTTCTGTGCAAGAACTGATGATGATACAGAATATGCCATGAAGCGTGTACAAAGTACAGTTGTATGAATTTGCACGCTTGTTGTATAAAGCAATTGAGTGGAGAATGTTATGACTTCTGTTTACGGTTGTATTATCAAGGATTTATAGTTTACTAGCTTTTGCCCGCGACTCCGTCCGCGTGGTAACCAAGAAGGAATTGTTATTTTCTATAATAAAAATAAATGCTTATCACACCTAGTGACCTCTTAACAGAACCCGCAAAAAACATTTTAAACTCTAATCTAAGAACTTAATTGAGCAGAGTACAATGAGTAGCCGTCTAGCGCCGTTGTAGTGCATGCCAGGTATCAGAGATGGTGCTGTATGTGTTAAATGATTTTTACTATTTTCCTGCATTTTCCGTGATTTTTTTTCAGAATTTTCTTTGCCTACCTAACCTCAGCCCGAGACCATTCTAAGAAATACAAAACTCTGGAAATTGGTTCGTGTGTTCTGGAAAAAGTTCGTCAGTAAGGAAAAACCGACTTATTTTTATATATTATGTCAGAATTTTTTATATATGTCAAATTGTATCTTAATCCTAAAATGCTGTTTTAACGTTTTTGAGAGTCTATTTTGTTCTGCCATGGTCATACACAAGAAGCCGTATACCTAATCGTATTGTAACTACGCACAAATATTATTTTTTTACGAGACGTCAATATTATGCATAAAATTAGGGTATAGCTTGATCACAAGCGCTATACCGCGCCTTGGATATGCGCGGCGAGGCAGAGGACGTTTGCCATTGTTACCAGCCGTCACCACTCACGGCGGTAGCATGCAACATAAAACTTAATTCATAGAAAGGTTGTGCTTTATCTCGTGATGAGAGGAACATAATTTTTAAGCTAGCTGACTATTATGTTTCAAGAAACGCTTTATACACGATACGAAGGTTTATACACTATTTATATGTTAAAAAAGTTTAAATACACATTTTAAATACTTCTTGACTCTCAGTATTACCAACTTTAAGGTATTAATAAAAGTTTTTAACAATTCTTTAACTTTTGTCAAAATTTATAAATAATACCAAAAAAGTACAATATTTTTATGCGATCAGTACTTTAAAGAAATATGAGTCGAGCCGTGTGCCAAGTTAATCCGCATGAGTTATAATTATTATTATTAATGGGGGTTCGGCGGAAACAAACATTACGCAAAGGTGCACTTTAATGCAATCCAAATTGCACCCTCAGTTCATGACGGAAGATTGAAAAAAGGTATACTCGATGGACACCATTTACAACATTAATATCTAAGATGCACCCTCAATTCAATCTTACGTCATGAACTGAGGGTGCAATTTGAGGTGTATCAAGGTCGTGTTTGACATCAAAGTTTGTCAAACACGACCATTTACAACATTAATATCTAAAATGCACTTTCAGTTCATGGCGTAAGATTGAAAATGCATTACATCATCACCTTTGCGTGATGTTTGTTGACGCCCTTAAGTGGCTCAAGAAATATACACGGCCAATTCGTGTAGTCATTATATTAAATAAGCTAAGTAGTGATTGCCATGTGCCAAGGGTCAATTCCCTAAATCTAAAACTACTTTTACATAAGAAGTTAAACACTAAGGGCCTACTTCACCTATTTAACTTTATTTGGCAGATGTTATATGGAGAATCTGTCAAAAAACTTGTGGATAGCTAAATAGATACTTTATCAGTAAGCGGTGAAACAGACCCTTAATGTATGGAACATAGTTATGTTTTGAAATAGTGCAAGTTAATAGTTATTAACTTGCACTATTTCAAACGTTTCTCCATGAACTGATAAAGTTCTGACTGTCGAAATGGGGTGTCGGTTATGATAGAACGATAAGCATTGCTTTTATTAAATTCCCTCGCATCGCCTGACTAATGTAGCCCAGCTGACGCGACATCACTTTCTCTTTTTCATTCGTCTGTGAAATTTACACGGATTGCTGAAATACCGACCATTTTTTAAAACAGTAAATATGGAAATTCTATTTGCCGTTCTGATTTTGTTTATTGTGTTAATAACGAAGTTGTGGAGTGCGTGTGTCAGAAAGTGGTCAATGTTTTTAATTTACCATTTCAACCATCACTGTTGCCGTGATAGAGACGTGCTTACGCTCGACCGGAGTGATACCAGGGCGTCACGGAAAACTGGTGTGAAACGGCATAGTGCTGTGTTTCGTTCAGTGATTGAGCTCACCGGTGGCCCAACTTCCTTAATCCCCTCTATCCCTCATAAAGACCGGCAAAACACTTGCAACTTTTCGAATGTTCGAGTGTCTATGGGCGAAGGCAGTTGCTTTCCATTAGGTCAACCGTCTGCTCGCTTGCCACATAATTATAATTAAAAAATCTCTGATCCAGTCTCTACATTATCGCCGATATTCGGCGTTCGTTATTCGGCACGCTCATCGTGCAAGCGTCCACGTAATCGACCGTAGTAATGTGCCAACTCGCTGTTTTAAGGCCAACATATACTCAAATATCGGCTGTCAACGGCAAGTCTGCCCTTTACACAATCGTGCTCGCCTCTCATCGTCTGTATTCATCGATTATAAAGAGGAGCCATGAGATTGACGTCAGATTGATGGTTGAATTAAAAAATTACGTACGGTATAACTTATAACCATAATGACATCTCAAAACCTCCAGCGATTGTCTTTCATTTTATACTTACATAATATACAAAATTCGAGTAATTTTTTTTTATAAAAATAAGGGAGCAAACGGGCTACCTGATGGAAAGCAACTACCGCCGCCCATAGACACTTGCAACATCAAGGTTGCAGGTGCGTTGTCGGCCTTTTAAAAGGGAATACGCTCTCGTCTTGAAGGTTATATAAGGTATAAGTCGTTGCGGTCCGGAAATACTGCTGGTGATAGTTCATTCCAGAGGTTTGCTGTGCGAGTGTAGTAAAAATTACCTAAATATCAATTGCTCCCTCTAGATCGTACACAGCGAAGGGCCAGGTTATGTCAAACTCAGCCGTCAGATAACGACTTACATTGAATTGACGTTTTCCGACCGAATGACGTAGGTCCGTCAACTGGGTCTCTTTCAATTTCCCCCATAGTACATAGATAATCCGTTACAAAGAATGCGTAATGGGTGAACCGTGATTTGGGTGACAAACATTTTATAACAATTAAGTCCCCAATTAGCTCCAATGTTTAGGCATTGTTAACATACTAAAGATACCTAAATGTAAGTCAGGACCCTTAGTTTAGGACTAGGGCGAAAATCCTATTTACGTGTAAGCCTTAAACAAACTCAATATCGTCCTTCCCTTATAACGTTTCAGAAGCCACAAATATTTCGTACCTACTTTTTCTGAATTTTTATAACATAAATTGACAATCACTTAATTTTCCCCACCAAAAAAATCAATGAAATCAAAGCTAAGTGAACATTTAAAATCTTTGATCACTTTTTTAGAGTTCTGTAGCGGAAAAATGAAATTGGGACCCTGATACTAAGACTGATGTTTGTCTTTTGTCTGAAGGATGTATTTCAAAAACGTTAATTTTTCACAGATTGTGTATTTCTTTATTACTACAATAGCAAATATTAAAATCAATATGGATTAAATTTCGAAAAGGTTTGTTTTAGTTGTTTAACATTCAAAAACATATTTGCTCTCTCTACCGGTACGGGACCCTTCGTACGCGAGTCCAACTCGAAATTGACCGTATCTTTTTTGTACGGCATCACACTATCGGCACTATAACAATACCTTGTATAATTTCAACTCGCTCAGACAAAAGATCACAATTTATTAGATAGAATAATGAGGCATATTAATTAAAATCTAAATTGGCGCCAAACGCCGAAGTGGCCGATTATCGGGCGACAATAGCGAAATGTTTGTTCTTGTTCACATTAATTAAGAATGTTCCTTTTGCTACACTCGATAGCGTTCCACGAAATTCGTTAATTAATTTAAACATTCATGCTTAATTATCGGACTCTTCAATTTGATTCGATTTAAATTTGTTGCTTTATTTGTTCTCGGCTTTATACGACTTGTGTCTGTTTGCTAACCAACAATTAACAAACAATATACAGCGAGTAATTGCGTTACGGAACTTCAATTCGTTTGCTCTTGTCTTCTTGTTACTATCATGTAGCTTGGCAGGTTAGGTATTCACTTTTGGGATTTCTTAACTAAACTGATAGCTCTTTTAAAATTTTTAATTTTGTTTGAATAGGAAATTGGACTACAAGTCTTCAATTGAGTATCAACATCAATGTTTGAGTTTTTTTGGCAGTCGATTTTTGAGATTTTGTCTATATCACTACCACACACCTTTAAAAATGCTTTGAGACTTACTTAGAGGATTCGTTTTGAGTACGACTCGAGAAGGGTTATTTTCCTGTAGGTAACTGGTACCCGAATAAGACAAATAGTCGAGAATTTCGGACCCTAGTAGAAGGTGCATAATATTATGCGAATGTCGCAAAAGCTTGTCATAAATATTCAGCGATCAGCTGACACGCAAATTCATGTTTCGCCGGAGTCACCGATACCAACTATTTGACAAGAAATTTGCAATTTCGTGCCGGGCCGTATTCCGAAACCGTTTTGAGAGTTGAATTGATTGATATGCTGCGTCCTTTTCTTACAAACGTGAAATGACATTGTTAGAATAGGACGGCAATATTCGGTAGAGTAAGAATATTCGAAAATGCTGTTCGTGAGTAGAGCTTCAGTTTCTGATAGTTTGGGTATTTAAGCGTAAAACAAGAACTCGGTAATATGTGTGAGGTTTAACAAGAGAGAAAACGAACTAGAATCATTTCTCCAGGCACCGCAGATTGTGTTTCTTAAAGACATTTATAATGTCTTTAAGAAACACAATCTGAACTAATCTAAAATTAACAAAAGAGGGTTATCCCTCTTTTGTTAATTTTAGGTTTTTCTCATTTTCAATTTGTAATTCCTAAAGTGAAATAATTTTAAGTGGTTACTACTGATTGTTGACCATTCTAGTCAAGTTGTTGTGGAAAATATTTTTACCGTATTTTTTCACTTTAAAAAATATGTCTCTTAAAAAGACACTGGCTGTAATATATTCATAAGAAAGCGTCTAGGCGACTGTTAAAATTATAATATCTCTAACTTTTAATAACTTCGAAAAGATAATTCATAGTAAGTTAACATATTACGATATTTTCCTCTACTAAAAACACATCCGTCACTTTTTTACAACCGCGCCGCGTTTAGTTTAGAAAACTATGAAGAATGACAAAATTTTGACAGGGATTAATGTCTGGTTTACACGTATTTAGTAGATAAGTAGTTAACTAAATTTTATCTTAATTTTAAGTGATATAACTTGCCACTTGCTACTAAATTTAGATTTTTCATGCAATTATTAATTTAAAATGAAATTAATATTTAGTTACCTACTTATCTACATAATACGTGTAAACCAGACATAATGACCGCTATAGCCTCGATAGACCGATAAGGACGTATTAATAAAACACACTTTATGCTTAAACTGTTATTATAATACAAATTTATGTTAAATATAAATTTGTACCAAGAACCAACAATATAATTAATTACGTATACGATACGACCTAATCCTAGGTAAGACCTAAAGTCAAGAAATACTATTCTATTACGAACTTTCATGAAATATATCAAAAAACAAACATATCATTAATAGAGAATTCAGAATGAAATGAAAATTTTCTTTATGCTACTGAAATAACCTGTAAGCCAATTTAAAATATCCTGTTGAAAAGTTTAAATCTATTTCTCAGTTACCTTTATATCTCGTTAGAGCGAACTACCTGAAGCTTTTCAATTATTCGCCTACTTATTATAATATGAAAATATTGGATATAGTTATTGGATCAAAAACTTTTAATGATTCACCTCGCAGTGAAGAAGTGCTCTTGAGGCGTCACTCACACCGAGATAGACACTGAATGTTTTTCTTTGAAATAGAATTTAATTGATTTGTAATATATTTTTAGATATTTGTTCAAGTGTAATAAACCTAATCAACCAGAACTCTATGGATGGACTAGCGAGTCGGTAAACACTCATAAATCTTTATAATATTAAAGAATTGAAATCTCCTGCCCTTCCCAATTAATTGGCAAAGCAATAATCTATATTTTGTTCTATCTCTATGTTTCTAAAATATTAAGCGATATTACATTTCGAATACTAGAATGTAGAGTGTAATTTTTTTTCCATTTGTTGTTCGACATTTTGTAGCACCAGAATACGTAGCACGTCGATCGCTAGTCGTAAGTCACTACGTTTGTTTACATCTTTACGATAGGTGGAATAAAAAGACATTACAGATGTAACTTAATCAAACATAGAAACTGAATCAACAAAAAATAGAGGATTTTATCGTGAAGTAATCAACTTTTCTTTGTCACGCAATTTCTGCCTTTTCAAACTTAAATCGTAATAATTACGAATTACTAATACTTAATTTAAATTCATATGCACATAACCTTTTATAAATTTACTTACATTATAACTAAGAACTTTAGAAAAAAAATACAGTTCTTATATTGCCCAGGGACAAAAAATGTTCTAGAATTTATATGGAAATATGATTTCGTCCCCTGGACCATTTTATACAAATAAAATATGTTTTGATGTAGAATTTATTTAGTTATTTATCGATTGTGATATTTAATTAGCTATAGAATAAACTAATTTTATTAATGAAAAATATGTTGATTGATTTTTATTCAACGATATTTTGTCTGGAACAAAACAAAATGTATTTTATATATATTTATCTGTATCATTTGAAGAGTGCAACACTATCGTCGTAAAATACTGTAATTCTCGTTTTTCTCAGTCAATTATAAATAAGTTAATGAGATGATTCGGTGTGACGCGTTCCCCCGCGGTCTGACGTCGCATAGAACTTGTTATCGGCACTGAATTTTCCACATCAACACCCTCAGCACTAAAGCACACCACTTTATAGTATAGCTACTTTATGTTTATACAAGTGTTTTAAATTATACTGGAAATTATATTGTGTTTGAATCAGCCAGTATTTTTTTGCCTCTCAACGTAACATTTTTGCTATCCGTTGAAAGCTCTTTTTAATGTAAACGAACTATAATCTACTTAAATATAAAAGTGGATATTTCTTTTATCTCCCAAAAATTCAAGAATGGCTGAGCCGGTTTGGCCTTGGCTTTAAACTATCTTGGGTGTCCAGGGAGGGGCTAGGTATATTTTTTTAGGAAGTTCACGGCCCAGGTCAAGTAGCACCATAATAAGAATTAAGAATTACAAAAAATCATAAGGTGACTTCTTATAATTTTTTAAGATATGCTTTTAGATTTCTTCATAACTTTTCAAGGGCTTTATTTTCAAGATCTTTGAATTATCATTAATGCATCTAAAAGATCTCTTGAATTTGAAACTACTATATGTTTCTATTCAAATTTCGAGGAGTTCCCTCAATTACTTATGGATCCCATCATCAGGTCACCATGTTTGGGAAAATGAGACCAAATCAGAGTAATACCCTATACAACAAAGAAAAAATTTAAAGAATCGGTTCTCTAGCGGCAGAGTGATCGCTGAACATACAAAAATAAAAATATATATCTACAGACGAACATATAACCTCCTCGTTTTTGGAAGTCGGTTAAAAATTCTTTATTGTAGCTTTGTTAGTACCCTATATATTATATTATACTCTTATGTCTACAAACATAAGGTTTAGTTTTCACCAAGATTTGTACAAATTCTAGTTAACAAAGATTATATAAGAAAAATGAAAAAGTTGTGGCGCTAAAGAATTCCCAAGGAGTTTGTTTGGTCTAACAAAAACAGCCATAAATAGTAAAGCAACTGCCTCGCTCATATAGTATGGAGAAACGTAACATAAGAAGAGTTGCAAGTGCTTTGTCACTCAGTGGCTTTAGCATGAGTTTGAAGCAATAGTATTTGTCGCTACTCGATAGCGATTATGTTATAACTACGTAGTATTTTTTAAGAAGGCAAAACTTAACCGCGCCTCTAGCGGTCACTTGCGGGACCAAATTGCCATACTAAAAAACTTACGTGGTCGCTTTCGAGTATCGATACACACTTTTGCTTCAAACTCATGGTAGAGCTACTGCTTCTAAAATTTGAAACTGCTGGCCATCATTCGCTCCCCAGTTTAGCTATGCGTAGCAGAAATTTACGTCATAATAAAAAGTACTAACAAATATATTTTTGGAAGGCTGTTAAAAATTACAAATCCTTGTAACCCGTTTAGAAATAAATTTTTCATTTAGAATGCGCGAGTGACGAGTTTTCAGTTTGCTCATAAAAAAACATTTTTTTGCTCTATTATTTACTTTTCTTACATCCTGTAGATTTTTTAATTTTCTACTAATGCTCCCACGACTCCAAAGCCGTGAGGGATTTAACTTTTTTATGAGTGTAACTGACTAGAAATTTCTGGGCCCCATGTGCGTACGAAATTCATTACCTTCTTAGAAACCGTCGCCCATGGGCCACGGCCTACAACGGAAGACCTCTTATATTTTGCACTGCAGACGTTTGCATTTGGGACGAATAGTTAGTAGAACTCCGCAACTTTTCAGTCTGAATATTTTTAAGTGGTCGTCCGTGTAAGTTAGAACGCTTCGGTACTTTGATAAATATGTTAGAATATCGCTTTGAAATATTATTAGCATGATAAATGTGAACCTTAATCGCACAAGAAGTGAAATAATTTGATTCAATAGAAGATGTGATAGTACTATTTGTGGTATTTGGAAAGATAGCAACTAAAGCTTAGTATGTGGAGGTTCTCACAATAAGCACCATAGTCCTGCATCGCGCTATCAAAGGTTTCGAAGCTCGGCGGCGTATATATGACAGCTGATATATATCAGGGCTTCGGCCTGGCCGGGCATGACATTCGCTGGCTCGGAAGATCTTCCTTTGACCACCACTATAACGCATTTGATATTATAGACAGCTTAAAACGCGCCTGTCTAGTGATAATATAATTTCACGGCTTAAAACTGAATTAACATAACGCAACCATATGACCAACTTCTTTGATGGTAGATAATAATTAGGTACTATTGATAATTTGTTCAGCAATATCTTACTACAGCCAAAAATGTTGCTCACATCTTTCGACCTTTGATCGAAATACTAATAATGATACATGAGTTATTAGTCTTGACAATGAGTTAATGAGTTTCATGATGAAATAATAATAAACATTCGTCTGGATTAAATCGCTTATACAGAGCTAGGTAACTAACTGCAGATTAAAATATTATTTCCACTAGAATTCCCAGTTCGAACAATCCTCCAACAAAGTACGATCCGCACGCAAATTGAAATGAAACAAGCATAATACAATAATTTTTCATCAGACCTTTTTTCAAATATGCCCATAGTATTCTTTTTGTAGCATTGTCGAGTCAGGATTAACAGAAATAAAATACTAACTAGCTATCGTTAGTCCGGAACAAAGAGATCTGTGTTTTCCTAGTTTTACACGATAATTAGAGAGGGGTGGTTTCATTTACATGTTAAACAGAAACTTTAGAATTCTAACTGTGATGTCTATTTTAAACTAAGAAGAGTTTTTTTCTGTTGTCTGGTTGCTACTGTACTCGACTCACAAAGGAGCGTTTTATGTACTTAGCCGTTTTATGCTGGTCGCTGATTAAGTTAACAAGCACTTAGTTCTAAGCACTTCAGTACTTAAATTAAAAAACGAATTTACTAGTGACGTACTTAATATCTATTAAAAGTTGACCCGTGAAATTCAAAATTTGTCTCAATTACCTTTTAGTTTTACAAACTTATCTAGACATTTACGAATATTTATAACTAAAGTTGAGCAAATTACTTTAGCCACTAGCCAATCATAAAATTGAGTGAGACCAACAAAGCGAATTAAATAATTAAAGACACGAGGATAGGTAACGTTTTTAAAACTTTTTTTTCAATACAGTTTATTTTCCCTGAGATATTAATAATCATATAGACTTAATGGCTTCATGGTAACAAAAAAAGATTTTAAAAATGTGGACTATATGTGTGGCTAGATGCTGAAGAAGGAAAGTTACAAGATTTGTTAAAATTATAACTCAAAAAATAAGTAATTGTTCTAAAATATTAAAATATTAGTTGTCTGGTTCCTACACTCATTTTTTATTATAATGAATATAATATTCTATCAATAATAATATATAGTATTCTATCAATAATAAGTATAATATAGGCAGATAGGATAATTTACAGGAATTAATATATTTTAATCTTCGCTCGAAATAATTATGACATTAGGTTTCTGAGCCAAGAAGCAGTAAGGAGGTTGTTGTGTGCGTTTTACTTAACAGCATTTGGCATGGAAAAGCTTTCAGGGAGCTTGCAATAGCTCGCTCTCAGGTTTAACTCGAGCGTGAAAATTAGGTCTTCTCACATTGGCACGCTATCATACGTTGCTATTTCGTAAACAAAATTCAATATTTTCGACTTCAAATCTGATATTTCAGGCTTAGAAGTTTTAACCAGTGTCCAGATTACCTAAGTTGAAGCCTACGAATAACAACAACTAGGAAATGGTAACCGTTTTACCGTTATGAAATTGATTCCTTTCGAACTGTCATCTAATAACCGTTATTTTTAAAGTCGTGGAACACTCTTTTTGATGAAGTTGCTCTTCCTTAGTTTTTTATTATTTGCAGGTCGAAGCTTTGTTTGTATATATATTGCTATGCTTATATAAATACGTTTTATTAAAAGAAAATTAAAACTGAGAACAATTATGAATATATAAATCCGTACTTAACGTATACTTAGTTCGATTTCCTAATGTTATTTTCCTAATTTTATTTTAGACAGAATCTCAAAGATCTTCGCGATTCTGTCTAAAATAAAATAAGCACTTAAACATTACTCAAAATAGTGTGCCGATAAGTAGTGTCGCTAAGTTCGTAGCGGTGGATTTTGTATTCGAGTTATATCCTTCTTATCCCGATTTGCGTCGCCTTAAGAGGTAGTGCAGAAATGACAGTAGTATTTTTATTTACCTCTAAAGACGTGCTAATCCGTCTTAAGACTAATGTTTGTGAGTAACATTGGTACTACACGTCAATCCGGCTTAAGCGAGGTATTTTGTTAGCACTCAAGCAGATTTGAGATGAGTTATTTTAAAAGCTTAGTTAAAAAAACTAATGGTGACAACAAATGTATTAAAATACTTTTAAATGTGAAAAATGTTTGTTTTGTATATTAAACGGTAGTGGCGTAACTATATCATTCCAGGCCCGTGGCAAATTCGTTTTCGTTCCTCTACGTCAATCCAATACAAATAATCGTTTGCCACTTGTATAGGGGGGCTTATCGGGGAACCTTCCGGCTGGGGGCCCGTGGCATTTTGCCGGCTTGCTACCTTGTAGTTACGTCACTGTTAAACGGTCAATCACGCCGAATATATTGATTAAATTTATACCCTATCTGTATGTATACAGATATATTGCTTTGTCTTGCACAAAATTATTCCAATGAGTTGCGAGGTATTCAGCGTGGCTGAGTGTAAAAGACCGATAGGACAACATCCGTCGGGTTCAATTGTACTAATAAAATATTTAAATTGTTCATTCATAAAGGAGACTTTTGGATAAGCAAGACATCCAAATTCTAAATGCATATGGAAAGTAATGCTCGCTATTCTGTCTGTATAGAGCGCACGCGCCTGATAAAAAGATAAGGTACACGTTGAATTACATAATAGAATTATTTTTATTCTGATCAAATTTCTTTTATAGCATAATTTCCACGTGGGCGTAACTTTTACCCGCGGTAAATGCTTGTAACTAAAAAAAGGCGCTTAATAGTTCTAGTTGTTTATTTTATTTATTTATTTATTTAAAAACTTATGCACAATGTGTACAAGGCGGGCTTAATGCCTTATGGCATTTTCTTCCAGCCAAACCTTAGGGTGATGCAGAGATATCATAAGGTGTGATGCACTAAAAGAACAACTGTAATTTAAGTACTAAAATTATCACCATTGTCACCATCATAATCAATAATCATCACTATAATGGTGCTACGCACCGTTAGATGCACTAAAAGAACAACTGTAATTTAAGTACTAAAATTATCACCTTTATCACCATCATAATCATTAATCATCACTATAATGTTACATTTTAACCATATAATTGGTACGTCACATGGTGTTTTACATAAAAACGAGTGTTTAAGATTAAATTTTCACCATGTGTTTTTTTAATTGAAATGCAATTATTGTCTTAAAGGTTTTTTTTTTAATTTGGTATCCTGTTTTCGAAAGTGGTTACCAGGCAAACAGGATCCATGAAAAATCGATCGAGAGATGTGAATGTACACACTTAGATTGTATTACCTACAGCTGGCTATGTAATTGGGTAACTACTAAAAAGGAAAAAATAAATTAATTTTGCTATACCCAACATATATATGGGTATCCACCATATTGCAAAAACTATATTTTCCGCCATTTTCAATTCAGCAGATGTATTTTTCTTTTTCCAACTTAAAATCTGGTGTACAATTCCTTATCCCCCCCCCCTCTAAGGTAAGAATCATCAAACTTTTTCTTTAACACGAAAACTACTGATTCGATTTGCGTGCGGTTTCCACAGTTGTATTCGTCTTTTTCTAACATAGCATCTGGTGTAAAAAAATCTCTCCATCCTTCAAAGGGAACAAAAGAGGGGGAGGGGAAAGAGGGGGAACAGATTGCGGATCAAAGTAATTTGGTCACGTTATATCTAATCCAGCCGACAGACGACTTAAATGGAACTCACATGTTCCGAACAAATGACGTATAACCTGTCAGTTATTAGTTTATAATAAACTATTATTATTATAAACTATTATTATTAGTTATAAATCATTAACAGCGTTTAGCGTAAACCGTTATTGCTATTATGATATTAAAATTTTAATACTTTGTTTGTTTGCTTCAATCGCACTGAAACTACTAAACGGATTTAATGAAATTAGATATACTAACACAAGATATTAGCTGGCTTTTATTAGGGTATAGGTATATTTCATTTCGATTAAATAGTCCCATATGATAATTTATTTGTAGAACTCATGCGGATTAACTTGGCACACGGCTCGACTGACATTTCTTTAAAGTACTGACCGCAAAAAATGTTGTACTTTTTTGGTATTATTTATAAATTTTGACAAAAGTTTCGAATTGTTAAAAATTTTAGCTTGACC
>JAOTAV010030186.1:9015-20297 GCA_026546445.1 Cyclargus thomasi
TTCTAGCTTGAAAGCCTAACAAGTCTTCCGCACCAAAATATACATTCTTACAAGGTTATGGTAATATCCATCACATGATTCACATTTTCAATGAAGTAGACATGGTAAAACGTAAAAATCCAGTCGGTTCACTTTCGCCCTCGGCCAATGATATCGGAAGTGGTTAGTTAGTATCCGTTGCAAAACACCGTTTAATATTATAGAGAGGAACTAAACATGTTCTTGTAAGTTTACTGCTAGATAAACTGTTGTTGTATTAGGGTCTGCAAAAAAGCCCGACAGCGCAAGCAGTAATAAATTTTGGTAAAGTGGGTTTTATGCAACGTTTAAAGGCTGCGTTGGTGTAGGTCGCGGTTGGATTATGGTTTAACTTTAAACCATAATCCAACCACTGAACCGATTTTCATGAATAGCACAGATATACTTTGAGGACCAGAAAAGGACAGGGGATACTTTTTGCTACGAGTAAATGTACAATTAGAGATGTTGATTCGGAGCCAGATTGCGGATCTAAGTAAGTTGGCAGCGCTATGTCGAACTCAGCCGACAGATCATGTCATGCATATAGACATATTTCGGTCAAATGGCGTAAGTCCGCTTACTGGCTCTATATCAATTGCTTCAATGGTTCCTACGGTTTTCGTATGATAAACGAATTTTGGCGCAACGGAGCTACAGCTACAACCTGTAATTCGTCAGGTATCAGGTCTTCCTCAAAATCCTCAATAATTAAATCCAAATCCAATCCAGTCCGATTACGCGAATCTAAGCCTCGCGGTGGGTTGTATAACGCGGCCCTAGATAAGACCACTTTCGCTGATGGTGGCACCGATATGGGAACTGAGGATGGGAATAATTCAATAAACGGCCAAGTACGTGCCAGGTCTGCCCGTCGGGTTCCGTCGTTGTTTTGTAAGCGGTTGTTGCGATAGGTCTTGCAGTGTTGGTGTGGAGGCATCGATACATCGTCCAAAACTTCTGTCTCACAGGGTTCCAGGCTAACAGATGACTCCTGGGATGCCTGAGCATTATTAGGTGCACAACCACCCCGTAGTTATATAATTATAATAACATTTATTCAGCCTCAAATAAACATTACACCACATTAAAACAGATAATACAAAAATATTACAACAAAAATATGTATGTAACTATAAATAACAAAACAGAAATACATAGTAAAGAGAATTAGAAATTATTTAGTATGGCGGTGTAGCGCGAGTGTTGCTGAAAAGTACCTCACTCAGGTAAGATTGCGGCAAATTACCTACACCGTGATCCCTGATTTTCAGGGAGGCCTTTGTCGTCAATCGCCTGACAGATGTACACGGGCGTCAGTAGGCGTATATGGCGTTTCCCTGTGCAAAATTAGGTCTTGCAGTATTGACTTAAACGAAGTTTGAGCTGCTGTAAAGTACAATTAATGGTCGAATATATTTATTTCAACTCATGCAGTGCAGAAACATTTAGTTACTTTCAGAGCCTGTCCGCAGTTACACTACGAATGAACTCGAGTTTTTGTTAAATCGCTAATACCACAATCATTGTATCTTGTGAGAGTGTCTGCAGTAGCAATAAAAATATCATATAAAAAAAGTCCCACGCATAATTGAATATATAAGTGGAAAAAGGGAATAACTGTCATTTTTCAACTTTGGAGTAAATACTCATTTTTTTCCGTAAAATTTTGATAAATCGTGTAATTTATCTTGTACTTCATTATCTAGCTATCCATCAAATCCACAGTATTTTAATTTCAAATCATTTTTTCGGTCCTAAAGCGTCCATACACGTAAAAATCTGGCAGTTTTTAAAATGTTAGTAACCCGCTTCTTCCACTTATGTCTTCATTTATAGCGCTATAAAAATTTGTTGTTTTTTGCCACGCAACGTGAATTTAGTTGGCTTATGTCAACCCCAGTAGACAGATCACAACATTGCATATTTAGCTAACGCCGGGGGTCGCGGGTTCGAGTCCCGCCGACGGAACAATAACTTTTTCATACAGAAACGACTGACTTATAATTAATTTCCTAATCAGAGATCTAAAAAGTCTATTATTGCTTTAGAAATTGTAAAACGCAGAATTTTCATTGTTTACGCTGTCGTGATTTCATTTTCGATATAATAATATCGTCGAGGGATCGTAGATTTTGATCAACTTTCAAAAGCTGTTAATTTCTTACATTAAAATTATTCGTCTCGCGATTGAAGTTTTTGTTTCTTTTAATAGAAAAAGTATTGTTAATTTATATAGTTGTTAAATGTCATGTTGTAAAAGTTTCGAATGGGACTAGTTTTATAGCTAACCGGTTAACTATTCGAGTATTCTGAGACGATCTGAATTTTTTTTATAGGCCATTTATTTTATATTTGAAGACATAAGTGGGAGAAACCAATAACCAAAACTAACATTTTGCAACCTTCAATGCTAATTTTATCCCATAAAATTTTAACAAATCTTGTAACTTGCCTATATCATTCTATAGTGTATCTAGTTATACATCAAACCTACATAATTTCAATTTTAAGAAATTTTTTGGGTCCACTAAAGCAAAAATCCGGGAGTTTTTAAAGTGTTTGTTATCTGATTCTTTCATTTATGTTTTCATTTATACAAAACTAAATACCTAACAGACTAACATACATTAACAAGCCAGTTTCAGCACGCCAAGACAATACAAAAGAGAACTAGCTTGCTGTCCTAGCTTAATAAACTGACCTCGTGTATCCCAAACGTAACTTATTACTGGAAACAAGCGCGTTATTTGTGCTATAATCAAGATATCGCCTGAACTAACCTGACCACGGTAGTCAAGTGTCAACACTTAAATATATCTAGCTTTTGCTCCCGACTACATCCGCGTGAAACTTTGTAAACTATGTCATTTTTATTTTCATTACTGCTCGGCTCCTATTGGTCGTAGCGTGATGTTATATAGCCTATAGCCTCCCTCAATAAATGGACCAACCAACATAGTAAAAAATTTTCAAGCAAAATTCGAACAAGAATTTACTGAAATTAGCGCGATCAGACAAAAAAAATCTTCAGCTTTATATTATTAAGTATACATAGTTATTTTCGACATTTCCTGTTAGTGTGGTCCCGGCATTACAAAGAGCTGTCTTTAAAGTAAAGTCTTCAATAACTTGTGCCGATTGTGAACTAGAACATGTCCGAGTGATCCTTACGCAAGCCGTCACTATCACGTATCCTTCCGCCGGCTTTCTACACGTGCGATCCATACTGATCGTGTGTAAAGCCCTTAAGGGTTGCATAACTACCAAAACGGTAGAACGTGATCCGTGCCAGGATAAAATAGGCTAACAGTACGAGGTCAAAAAAAATTCTTCGTATTAGCTGTCTTTATTTTTTTTTTCAGATTTAATGGTCTAGGCGAAGTCGCGGGTGAATTAAAGTCGTAAATACAATTACTTAAAGACATCTAAAATAATTAATAATATAAACATTTTATACTAGATGATGCCCGCAGCTCCGCTGCACTAAAACTAGTTTGTCGCTAAGTAGTCTGTGTATTTCGCGGGACTTAAAGTATCTCCATAAAAATCAGTTAAGCGGTTTGGGCGGGAAGTAATGGACTGACAGACAGACATAAAGACACACTTTAGCATTTACAATATTAGTTAGAATGAATTTTTATAAATATGATATGGGGAAAGAACTCACTTCCTTTATTTGGCTCTTTCATATCACAACCAGCTAGTTACATAAAGAACTAATAATTTCCTAATGCTGCCTATTGGTAACCAATTTCATAGTATGCAAATTCGCTCACGAACGCCGGTAAATTATGTCTCTCATTTACCTTATGTAATGTATACTGATCCAGTGTTATTTGTTTATTATATCTGTGAAATATTTTCTTTCGTAGTTGCATGTTATAGAAGGGCTCGAATTGCTCAATTCCATAAAATGTTTGCTAATTTTATATTTATAAGTGTTTAAAATTTGAACTTCAAAATTCGAATAATTAATATCAGGCCCTTTTCTCTACTTGCTAATAGATATCGTCTATAATATACATCTGATAGATTAACTATGAAGTATCTTTTCGATAAGTACTATCAGATACTTATCGGGACATGGTGAAACGGGCTCTTAGGACTCATAGTCAGCACTTAATACTAAGAGTAGATAGGTATCTTTATTAATGAAAACAGCTCAAAATTGTTTTGCTACGTGCCAGTCCATCCATAACTGTAATGGACAGATTTTATGTATGTAGAATCTGTCAAAAAAATTGTGGATGAAACTTTATCAGTAAGCGGTGAAACAGGCCCTCAGTCTGTTCTATCAATCAACATAGCGAGCTTAGTAACATAGACAAATTTTGTTCTGACCAAGACTAAATCAAGTCGATTTGTCGAAATTCTTAATTTTCACTTAAGAGTAGAACTCTCTGTAGAGTTAAAGTGTTAATTATTAGCTAATACAATTTGTTGAAGGACTTTTCGTAAATAAATTCCAAATTTCACGGCAGTTACGTAGTGCGCTAAACCTGTAACCAGCTAAGGTCCAATTACGATTATGAAACCTTTGAAAGTCCTTTCACTATGTCTAGTATCTGGGTTATCTGAAATAAGTGTGACAAGTGTTTAAGTATTAAGGCACGTCTACACTAGGCGTGCCAAGCACGAGCGGAACCGTTCTCGGCTTCGTCGTTGGCGCCGTCAATGTGGAATTATACAAATGAGGGAAATTGAATGATAACCAGTAGACGGGTATTTTAATTTCATGAAAGTCGGAATCTGTCGGCTGAGTTTGACAAAACCCGTCTAAATTACTTCGATCCACGATCTGTGTCTGTTTCAACTTTCCTGATAGTGCAGTGCGCTCGGCGACGTGTAGGTTCGTTACCTACGCGAGCGCACTGCGAGGGCAAAGCTTTTGAGTTCGTAAAACAACAGAAAACAGACGGAACGCAGCTGTGAAAGAACAAGAACGAAATGTTCACAGCACGATAGTTCGAGGCTTGTGAGTCGGTCTACACCAGACGAATTAAAAGGATTAAGGAAAAAGGATTCAGGGTGAGCTTACAATGTTAGCCGTGTAAGCTCACCCTGTTGTGTGAGTGTGTTTGATATGTTACTTAAATATAAAATAAATGTTATGTATAAGTTTTGTCACTGTACAGTTTCGTGACTTTTGTTGTTACGTGCAATAATGTGGGTTTAACTTGGCAACATTTGCTAACCTTATATTATTTGGTGCAATTACTTCATAGCCGAATATGCATATCGTTAATCTGTGCCAGTTTTAATGCGGGGGTGTGGAAAATAAATCGTGCGAGTTTTTATCTGCTATAGATTAAGTTACAGTTGAAAATAATATGGTATATTATTTGGTAACAAAATGTTATAATAGTGACTACTGCAGGGCAGTTAGGAAATTGTATTTGCTCATTTCAACAGTCAATGTATGGGTGCTTTTCTAGGGCAAAAATACTTTACATATAATATAATCTAGAAGACCGAATGACGCTTTAATTGGTAAATGATTATTAAGTGGTTTAGTTTCTCATACAACAAAAACTCATACTACCATTATGCATTCGATTATATACAAGATTGGCGGTATGGCTCATTAACCCTCTGTCAAATTTCTGTATAAACCGACAACACAACACTTTGGTTTACAATCGCGTTTTATATGGAAATTACAAATTTTTTGACAGAAGGTTAATGAACCATACCGCCAATCTTGAGCAAATGCATAATAGAACAAAAGCATATTTAACCAGAGAACAGACTTTATGAAATTCGAGGGGAAAATGAGCAAACCTGTCGCCTTATAGAACGCACCTACCGTCGCCTATACGGAGGAGTTACAAGTGCATTGCCGGTTTACTGAGATTTGTTTTTACCGAGTATAGAAAAGTCGTGTTTATGCAACTATACCTGACACTAGTCATAAGACCAATTACCCGTGAAATATCGTAAACGTAAATCCTAAATCTTACCCAATCTTGTTAGTGTTACAGTAAACCAGCGGTAATTTAAAGTTATAAATAGCGAGACAAAATCTTGAAAAGTTACGCAAGCAAGGATACACGTAACAAAGATAAAGTTGAACGAGAGAATGCGATCGGTACTACTGTTCAGTATCTAATAAAATATACGGAGCTTGGTACAGTTTATAAGCGGAGCGATTTTGTTATACTAATTTTATCATGAGCTTGTAATGACTCGAAACTAGGCTGTTTTTTACCCACTCTTACGCTGTTTATCCACCAACACCGACAATAGAGAGCGAGATTATATCAGCCCGATAAAATACAACTTTATGATCTAGGCTACAAGTTTAATTTTTTAACGGCATTGCTCTATCGTCAACGTCGTCACCGTCATTAAAGGCGTAGAGGAAAATGAAACCTGTATCTAGTCATAAAATTACATTTTATCAGGCCGCAATATTGACAGTTCACGGTTGAACGTGTTGGTGTACAAACGGTGTTATAATAAAAACGAAATCCTGAAAAAAATTTTGTAGCGTCAACAGAAGACAACAGATCAAACCACATTAACCACCCGTATTTTTAGGGCTCCGTTTTTCTTTCGTTTACCATATCAAAACGTGAGATATCAGTATTCAGTACGCCGGACGCAGTAATTCCATGTAGTGCACAAAGTACGGTCAGGGATGAAATAAACTCTAACCTTGGAAAATCCAAATCGCTCTCCCCTTTACTTTGGACCACAAGGGAACTTACACGAAGGGCTTATCCGTATCACATAACGCGACGTGTATAATGGCTACCAATTCATTTAACAGTCTACCGACATTAAAGTAGAGCATTTAATGTTATGTAACTACAAAGTATTCGTTCAAGTTTATAGTTTTATCTCTATCGTTATCAATGTTTATGAATGAGATGGGTATATAAATAGGAAACGAAAGACATCATACCATATATTATAAATGGGCAACAATGTCTGTTTGTTCTTTTTATACGCTTAAATTAAGCAACCAGTCGACTTGATTTTTTGTAGACTTAGTTGAAGGAAGGAATTTCCACTTTCAGTACATTTTTGTGACTTTTTACGCTAACCTATGAGTTAAAATGTGCAACTGTAATGGGAAAGCAAATGAAGTATAGCCTAATATTATTATTGAATATAAATTTATACACAGATGTAAATACAGATATTCATACCGGTTTAAAAAAAACTTCGTTATAAAGCTGTGTTTTTTCGCTAGTGATTGTGTGTATTACGTTCGTCTTGACTATGTGTGATTGTGTGTTCGTCTTCATTAATATTGTGTGTGTGAAGTGGGATATTAAGTTGGTCTCGGATTTTCTTGGGTTAATTAGAGTGGAAATGTGCACCTCGTTACTGGTTAGCATGCAGGAAGAGCTGTTACGTCAGTTTCAATATGCGCGGTTACGCCATACAGATTACTGTAATTGAAGCATGGTACGTTTCGCGCTTGGTCGAATTCATCGTCATTTTAGTATAATTAGGTATATTGTGTTTCTCTTAACGACATACTGCAAGTTATTCGTGTAGACAATTAGCTATTTTATTTACGTTACGCAAATCAATTAAATAATGTTTGACGACCTCTGTGACGCAGTGGTTGAGCGCCTTGGTAGCTCACGCCGGGGGTCGCGGGTTCGAATACCGCCGACGGAACGAAAGTTTTTAAAAAAAGTTCCTGGGTTGTGGATGTTTATTAAATATGTGTATAATATAATAAAATTTTTAAATATGTACACATATTTAATACTTTTATACTATACATAGCATAAACGTATTAAATATATTTCCGTTGTCTGGTACCCTTAATACAAGTCCTTCCACCTACCACGGGGTCAGACTAACGTGATGTTAAGCGTCCATAGATATTAAAAAAAAAGTATGTATACAGAATTTGTTATTATGGATTATGTTCGTAAATAATCGCAAAATATAATTTTATATTAATTGTTATTTTTATTGTTGCAGGTAATAATAGTACAAGGAATATACCGGATAAGCTTGCAGCTGCGGAGAAACTGAGAAACAAATTATTATAAATATTTTTAAGGCAGAAGATACCTTCTTGGTACATGGGGTAAATGGTTTGTTAAGAAGGAAACATACATAGTAAACACAAATTTAACACATAAGCGAAAGACGTAGACAACTTACAATTTAAAAACTCCCGCTTTTTTGCATCAATGAAGTTTTTAGGGTCAGAAAAAATGTATACATTAACATGAACATCATAGAAAGAACTGGTAATTTATCATTAGGTCGATTCTTAAACTCCACATTAGTATAAAAATATGATCTTACAGTAAATTTTTAAGTCTATTAAAATATATCCTTTTACTACTATATCCGTTAGGTATTAAACAGGAGAACCTAATCTGGCGGATATCCACACAAGTAGAACTTACAAGTTACAAGGCTATTAATATGTAATTTTGCACCTTATTGCAATAGATACAACATTGAAATGTGTTACACCGGATCTGTCAGCGACTGCAAATATAAATGAATAAATAAGTACAATTTAACGAGATAAAATTGCTTAATTTTATCTTTAGGCATTGTCAGATCTGTATCAAGGCCCGTGTGATTTATTATTGGTTTTAGAAGGTAGGTCCTGCTATAATTCGCTATTATTACTCGCTCAAATGTCAAATGTTTCGACAACGACCGGCCTGTATAATTTTAGACTATAGATAGACCCAATAATAGGCTCTGAGACACATGTACCACATAGAAAAACAAGAAAGCAGAATGAAAAAACTATGCAAACAATACTCATATTATCCTTGTATTTTCGACTTTTAAGTAACTAAGCATTTCATTTAATGAAAATCTTAATACGTATATTGCTTGTATGCGTATGTTTGTCATTTACTGTCATCCAAAACAATTTAACTGATTTTGATGAAATATACATGTGTTTAAGGGGACTTGGGAATGAAAATGAAAATGAAAGAAACTGCTGGACAACGTCTGGCCTCACTAGTATCTTTATATACTTGAATTATATAAAACGTTCTAATTATTTAGTTTAGAATTTGGAGGTTGTTCCGCAGAATACGTTTTTTAACAATGTGTCAACTTTTTATATGAATTTATTTAAAAACTTAAACAATAATTTGAAACTCTGTTATCAGTATCAGAATCTATCGAAGTGTCGACTTACTTTTCCGATTGTTAAACAAAAGTTCAATTAAACACAATGTCGAATTACATAAGGAAAATAGTTGTGTAATGACAATAAATACCAAACTGTATATAGATTTTAAGTGATTGAAAGCGACATTTAAAAGCGTGCTTTTGGGTTACAGGTCAAACGCTTATACAACAATTTTTACTTAGAGTTCATGTATTCAAAAAGATATTGTTACAAGTTACTTTTCTTGATACCCCATTCGCATTACTTTCAATATTATAATGCGATGTAGCTCTCGGTTTCGATTAAAATGTTTGACATTATAAAAAATATAGGATATAAAACAGTTCCTTGCGGTAATCTTTAAAAAAGGTATTGCTATTGAATTTGTCTTTATTAATTTTTTTTTGCAATATCAATCTTACTGTTATCGATAATATTTTTGTGTAGTAATTACATATACTATACAAGGTGTTATGTCATTATTATGTCATTATGACCTACGACTTACCGACCGAATGACCTTCAATTGCAGATGAAAACATCTTGTACGCGCATAATATATCTACAATGCATCGAGTGTGGCTAGCATCCGTATATTTCGACATTGGTATTCTTTTTACACTTTTGTGTTTTGAAGATCAAGGAAACTTTTAATATTTTGTACAAATTTAAGTTTAATAGCCAGGTATTTATTATTATTATTATTTGTGTTTTAATTGACCCTGATAGGTCACAAATAATAATAATTGATTAATCTTGTACTGTTTTTAAATAAGCGAGTTTGATATATGCATTTTGTCACTTTGGTCGACTCTTTAACACGATCGCTTAAAAGTTTAGAAAAAAGTTCTCTGCAACAAAATACATTATTATCTTAAAACTTTATCTCTGAATAATTTTTTATTAAGCTTTGGTTAACTTGATCACTGAGCCAAGACTATTTCCTTTTCAAAAGTGTGTCACTGTCAATCTTTATCATAGTGATCGCTTCAACTATCTCATGTCAGGTGCCTTCTTCCAAATAACAGGTTAGTAGCCACGTAACATGTTTTGGTACGCAATTGTATCAATCTCGAAAGTGATACATTTCACATCGTGAACCCGGAGTCACGTTTAGGCTAACCACCGGTTTCGTTCTAATTAAGATGATTACTGCCTTGTTATCTATCTTTTACAGGCTATTAAAGATTGGCTCTTCCGATCACGACTGTTGGGCAATCTGTTTTTTCTTTATCTGATTTTGTTCGAGTGATTCGTTTTATTATCTTGTTAGAACTTAGATCTCTGTTAACAGTTCTGCAATTATGAAAGAGTTTCGCGCCTTTCGTATTTTGTACACCAATTGTTACATTTTCATTTGACGGTGAAAACAAAAGAATCGTGCTTAAGTAGGCGTGTAATTATTATATTATTAGAGGCCCTTTTTAAGTTTTTCTTGAGAGTTTGGTACAAAGACCACGTTACATGCAACTTATTAGCGACACATAATTAATTTAAATTTCGAACACATTAACGATATAGTTAATATACATACAGTATTCACATATAACATTCAATATAATGATGCGTTGATGGGCTTTCCCAGATATAGGCATATTGCATCGGTGATGTTGGCGCACGCACGCATTGACGGTTTTCACACCGTCTTGCGGCGTCGTCGCCTTGCATCGCTGATGTACTGAGCGCGCGGCAGCCCCAACATCATCCTGAAAACCCTTTGTAATAACATGGATAGCCGTCTACTGAAGCACTGGGTCCATACACACGTGCATCTCGTACATTTCACGCTCATCTACCCGGTGAATCAGGGGGTAGCAAATATTTAAACTTAGAATGTTAGTTTTTATTTTTTTTTGTTTTTAAATTAGGAATGTTTGTCTTTTGTTATGTTTTTTTAAAGTACTTCCTATGAGTATTTTATTTTTATTTATTTATTAGCTATTGTCTCTTTAATCTAATGTTTTTTTATTGAATGGGTATTCAAAATTCTTTATACATTTTGCCATCTGGTTTCTTGCGTAAAGTACACTTTGATCTACATAGACTACATACTCGTCATCAATATCATCGGAAGGCCCAGTAATTAATCTTCTTGATATAGATTAGTGATGTTACATCTTATTTGTGGATATTAAAGCTACGG
>JAOTAV010030197.1:0-46959 GCA_026546445.1 Cyclargus thomasi
TCGGCGGGATTCGAACCCGCGACCCCCGGCGTAAGCTACCAACGCGCTTACCAACTGAGCCACAGAGGTCGTCAAATGCAAAATGCAAACAAACAAAGGCACACATAATTTCATTTATTATATAAGTATGGACAAATCACATTTGCAATGCAGGGATAAAGAAAACTTCGTACATAATATGACGTACCCGCCCCTTAGTCATAAAAAGAAGTAACTTGAAATCACCTCACATGCGCCAACCACCTTGACTATACAATCGAATCATCGAACCTTTCCCACCGCTAACAGAAAATAATTAATATACAATGAAAAAAAAAATAAGAATTTCTCTGTAAGGATTATACTGTATAGAGTTACTCGTATTGTATAATATAATGAATTTGTTCATCTTAACCGACTAGTTTTGCAAAAAATCGATGTCCACGGTACATTTTTTTTTCTAATGAACTCAGATAAAAAATGTCTCGCTAAAAGTTAAAGAGTTATAACAATCATTCTATAATGTTTATTTTTTTGGGTAATATGCTTAGCGTTTTAACGTTGTTATTAGAGGTTAAACGTATCCTCATATACACACTTTAACTTGTCAAACTTTAAGGTCGATTCTACGATGGGTGATCGAGTGATGCGTCACGTGCACTCTTAACCCGACGTAACCCGTTTAATCGGGCAAAAATTACTTTACGTTGATTATAAACTAATGGTAATGGATTGTTCATATGAAATTCCGTCTACAACAATACGGGCGAACGTTTGCGCTGCAGTCTTCAATCAGTCGAATAAATTAAAGAGTCGTGTAATTACCTCCACAAAGCCCTTTTCAACTTTTGTTTGACGCCATATTGAAATCAGTTTGATCAGATCGGTTGGGAAAAATGTTTTGTGAAAACATTTGTGCTTTGAAAGACTTCGAAATTTAGATAGTTTTAAGGCTGCTTCGAAAATATTCTTTAAACTAGCTTTTGCTTTAAGAAGTATTTTTCATACAAACTTTATTCCCCTATTTTATCAGAAGCCCGGAGTGAATTGAAACACATCAATCTTTTAAGTTAAAATGTATGAACGATAAATTCAATATATTTTATTAATAAATTTAGTTTATATTCATAAAAGCTTATTTTCGTTTTTTTCATTAAATATTTTGAAATTAAATCGTAACTTGTACGCATAAAATATATTAGTATACGATGCCGGCAGCTCCGTTGTGCCAAAATAAGTTTATTATTATTCGTTATACCAATGGAATGAGATGTTTAATTGTCTGTATATCTGTTACCTCTGTACACTTTAACCACTGAACCGAATTTGCTGAGATTTGGTTTGCATGTACTTTGAGTCCTGTGAACATAGGTTACTTATCCCAAAATAAAATTGCGATGTTGCGAAATACATATTGTGTGCGAATTTATGTACTGTGGGGGAAATAGGCACAGAGCCTTATAGGTTTATTTGTAAAGTTGATTATCTGTTACTATGATGTGTTTTTTTGTCTTATTTTTTTCATATCATAATATCTGGCTATGTTTTGTCCCGTGTGTGCTAAATAAAAAGATTTTATTTATTTATTTGATCTGAATATTTCAATTCCACGTAATTCGTGGTCTGTCAGCTGGGTTTGACATAACCCAACCAAGTTACTTATATCCGCAATCTGTTTCAACTTCCTTGATTGTACAATGTATGTGTAAGTAAAATTTCAGTAACCTGAGGTAAGCCGATTAAAGGATTATACTCGACTGAAATGAATAAGATATCGTAATATGACGCTAATAACCTTACACAAAGAGGAACATTTATTTTGACTCCCTCTTTAGATTAAAATATTAAGTTATATATTAATTTTATAAAAAGTGCGGTATAGCAATACCTGGTTGTATTCCATTTAACAAATTACAGATTTTTTAAATGATTTTGCTTTGAAAACTTCTTCAGCGGTGATTTTCACATGATTTTTTGATACAAAAATTTGTAAGTCGCAGGTAGAGTGACTATTTTTATAGAAAAACGATGCTGTGCAGTCAATTTCTTAATAAAATTGAAAACAACAAAGTTATAAGCCTTTAAAGTAGTCAGTTAGGAAGGGAGATCCGATATTGATTGTGACGTCAAAGTCTATAAGCTGCATACAAAGTTCATACTAAATTACGTTTTGAGAGAAAGAGATGGGTAAGAAACTCAAAGTCTTATTTCTCAACAGAATTCAGAGATCATTTGTCATTCTCTATATCTTCTAGTCCATTATCATAATAATTTGCATTTAATAAATTTTATTTTACACGCATCTTCCCTTATACTGGTCGTAGCGCGTTTTGCGCTCGCGTATTAATATATAGATTATGGCTTTGACCACAAGCACTATACCGCGCCTTGGGTATGAGCATGGCGTAGCGGGGACGGGTTACCATAGTTACCGGCCGCGCTATACTATCAGTTGGCCGTCAACGCTGACGGCGGTAGTATTATTACCCATCCCTCGCCCCGTCCCTCGTGCCTAGAACGCGGTACAGAGGTTGCGGTCGAGCTATAGATACGCGGTGAATTCGAGACGAAGCTGGTTTATTTACCTGTCATGAGTTTTCACATTTACAGTAATTTATATGATAGAAGGATAATCTGTACAAATTATTTGAATAGCTGAATATTTGAGCTCAATACTCTATGCTGATAACACAAGTAATAGCTGATCATCGCACACAATGCAATTATTTTAACCCTAAAATGAAATTAATTGCAGCAATTTTTGACCCAAAACGCCAAATTCGCGTCATCTGCAATTAATTCAACCCTAAAACGCCGAACGGGAGTCGTTTGCAGTTATTTTTAATCCCGAAGTCATTTGCAATTATTTTAACCCTAAATTGATGGGCTCATTTCAATAAAGCTAATTGCTCCTCGCTTATTGTTTTATTTCGACGGAATTCGACAATTTGGGACAGTCGACAACGGGGACGCTTTTGTAAGGAATGTTATGAACATTCTTGTGCCCGTAATGAGACGAAATGCTAAATGAGTCACTTCGTGATGAGAAATGTAGTTAATTTAATAAGTAGTCTAGAGACAGAATAATTAGTATCTAAAAATATTAAACTTAAGGGTGACTGACTCACTGACTGACATTTACTTCAGACCTTTAAGAGAAGAATTTGATAATTTTTATCTCAATATATTTTAAGATTGACTGACAAGTGATCTATCAATGGACAGCCCAAATAACTGGAGAGATTGGAATTGTATTTGAAAAATGGTAAGTTTTTATCAAAATCCTTTCTTTTCAATAGGATATAATGGGTACCGAAGTTTGTATGAAAATACAAATCATGTGTCATTGTGCTAACGAAATTTTATCAAAATCGGTCCAGTGATTTAGGCGTGAAAGCGTAACATACAGGCATTACTTAAGCATTCATGATATTAGTATAGATTTGAATTAATTTACTTTGACACGGAAACCATCAATTTTGCAATATCTAAACTTTCCACTCCAGGGCTTAAAAATTAACCACCACCTTCATCATCACAAAGATTTGTTACACCCCGTAGAATACACAGCGGTAAGATCAAACATTGAATCGGAAGCGAACACAAATCCGTCAGCGATGGCCGTCTTAGTGACGTCACATCAATATTGCAACACGTGACTCTACGTGATACGACCTGACGCGACGTGACCCGACGTAATCCGACGTGACGACACGCATGCCGTTATTGATATGTGCATCGAGTTAAATTGCGTTGCGACGAGAACTTCGGGCGTTAGAATATAGTTTGTGTATTGACTAAGAGCTTAGATACATACGTATACGTTCGTGTGAAACTTTATAAGTTATCCCGTTTTTACATGGTTTTTTGACGACTGCTCGGCTCCTGTCGGTCGTAGCGTGATGTTTAATAGCCTTCTTCGATGAATGTCCTAACCAACACAAAAAGAACTTTTCAATTCCGGTCAGTCGTTCCTGAGATTAGAGCGTTTACACAAACAAACAAACATATTCTTCAGCTTTATTTTATTAGTATAGAAAAGACAATCTTATGTTATTATATTATATTATTCGCTCTCGTGGGATTCAAAGATTGTGTAAAACACCTTTGGTTCGCACTCGAGGGTGCAGGTTCGAGCCCCGATGGAGGCGTGTACCAATGAGACATTTTCCGATCTCAAGTACATAAAACGGATGCTAATTGCCTTAGAAGAGCCATGCCTCGGCACAAATAGGCCGGCTCGACAGGAGTGATACCACGACCTCACAGAAAACTGGCGTGAAACGGATTGTGCTATGTTTCGTTCAGTGAGTGAGTTTACCCATGGCCCAACTTCCCGAATCCCCCTATCCCTATTCCCATTCCCTATTCCCTCATAAAGGTCGGCAATGCAGTTGCGACTCTTCAGCTGTCACGAGGATACACAGCAAATGCATTGCAAAAAATAGGCGACGGGAGTTGCTTTCCATCAGGTGGTAACCCGTCTACTTGCTTGCCCCCTAAATATCATATAAAAAATAATACGAATATTTTGGGGACAAGATATTTTTGGCATAGACTTAGTTGAAAGAATGTTACTATCCATTCTTTCAACTAAATCTATGCCTAAATTTAAGTTGATTGGTTGCTTCCTTAGGGCTTTATAAAAAACAATCAACCAAATTCTAATAATATTAGTATCTAATATTATAATACTAGTTAGTATCCACGTTGGTGTCACAAAAATTTGTATACCACGCGGGAACCGTACATTTTCCCGGGATAAAAAGTCATATATGTTGCCGAGACCTAATAGCTATTAAACAAAAGAGATTTATTAAAATCCGTCCATTAGTTCCTGAGATTAGCGTGTACAAACAGATAAACAAACAAACATACAACATTTTTGTCGATACGTGTTCTATTACTACTCCTCAGTACCCCCACATTGATTATTTTGTAAAAATATTAAATGTACTGACACTCCAATTTTACTGTTTTATCATATATGTATAGATTAGTTTTGAAACTACGGATGTGAAAAGTAATGAAATAATATGCAGCGAAAATATTAAACACACGAGCTGCACAAAGTTTTCCAAAGGAAGTGTCCTCACAGATGTCGTCTTCTGAACTCGTAGTCTGTTATACATACAGCCTAGTGTGTTGTAACATAGCACAGAGGATTTTGAACTTTAATACTACTGCGTATGGTTTAGTTCAGTGCGATAGCTGTGTCAGATGAGGATAGCAAACTATTTTGAGTTAACTAATATAAGTACACATTAAACGGAACAGTTAACTAAAAATATTCGCCGGGTGCGGTCTAGGTTCGCACTGCGCGTACGGCGGCAGCAAAAAATAACACTCGGCGACGGCATACAAATTATCATTTTTTTAAATTTTAGGCGGCCATTTGTCATCTCAAATTCGTCGTGGGTTGTTGGGTTGGAAACATGTTATTTCCAGATAAAAAGATGATTTGGTCAATGCAGGCTGATCACCTGGTTGTCTGACCAGTAAGATGATCCATGCGTCGGATGGGCATGTAAAAAGTCGGTCCTGCGCTTGATCTCTCATCAGTCGTGTCGGTCATCCGTCCCACTGGGTTTTGAGAGTAAAGGAAGAGAGAGAGTGCTCTTGTGTACTGCGCACACACTTGGGCACTATAAAATCACTCCTGCGTAACGGACCTGGTTTCAATAAAACCGGCCGCCGTCACCGAAACCAGTGTGAGATTAATTATTTTCTTCGCCGAATTTCGACACGCATCCAACGAAGCAACCTCAGACAAGGTAGCTTTCTAATCGTGAAAGAATTTTTTGATTCGGTTCGGCGGCTTCGGAGATAACTCGCCTCACACACACAAACACAAACGCCTACCTCTTTATAATCATTCTAGAAAGGCTAAGTATTAGTAAAGGCGTACAAAGATAACAAACTTCAAACATTCGAAATTCAAATTCGTAGAATCGAAGTGAAAAAGACAAACAGAGAACGCGGCGGAATCAACAGCGGTATTTAAATAGTGCCGAGAGCCTTCAAGTGCTTTGCGGCTAGTGGAAATTAGCGAGGTTTTGTTGTTCATTGCGGGCTTTCCAATACCCGCTGTAGTGTTTGTATAATTGAGAGCGGCGATGTATAATGTTTGAGAACGGTTTTTTTATAAAGCCCCTTCTTTGTTTGAGTTATTTGCGTTGATGGTCTCGTCCGGATTATTATAGCTTTACGGAAAATTGTTGTAAATAAAGCCTTGATTGAGATTTGCATCTGAACGAGCTATGAACGCAATTAATTGCCATATTTTTTTTAATATACCACATAATTAATATTAAATATTAATAATCTATTGAATATATATCCATTCGTACGTCCATACTAATATCATAAGTGGGATATTATGTTAGTTTGTTTGTCGTTCACGGTCTGACGTAGCAACTAATAGACTCAATTTTCGGCATCGACTTAATTGAAAGGACAGAGAGTATAAAGGCTAATTTTGGTCTTGAAGTACATCATGTTATTAAATAAATTTGAAATTTTACGCGATTTTCAAAATTGTATGCATACTAACAGCTAGCTTTAGAATAGAGATATTTTGAATACCATCAGAAAGTTCTCGAGATAAACGGACAAAGCTGCGAGCGACAACAAGTTTATAATTCTGATGACCTGACACAGATACGACCGTCCATACTACATAACACAGTTGCCTTGGAACTATTTGTAGAACAAAATAACCACTTACGCTGTATTATTAGAACATGGTAATTAGCTATACGTGAATTGATTATAATTATAGTAGCTCTGGCTTTTGACCGCGGCTTCGCTTGCGCGGAATTAGAAAGTCGCGTAAAAATTTAAGAGCGACCGTGACCTGGTATGTACGAACTTTGGTTCGCAGTCGATAGGGTGCAGGTTTGAACACCGGTGAAGGCGTGTACCAATGAGACATTCTCCTATCTCAAGTACATAATACGGATGCTCATTACCGTGAGAGAGCCATGCTTTGGCACGAATGGGCCGGGGAAATAACAAAAGATAAGACGCTTTTTTATGATATTTAGAGGGCAAGTGACCAGAAGGCTTAGATGGAAAGCAACTGCCGTCGCCCATGAACACTCGTAACATCGGGTCACAAGTGCGTTGCTGACTGCTTTATGAGAAAACAGGCTACGGGATTACGAAATGGGAATCGGGATAGGGGAAGAGAATTAGGGTAGTTGGGCTACCGGTAAACTCACTGAACGAAACACAGCGAAACGCCGTTGTAAGCCAGTTTTCTGTGAGGCCGTGGTATAACTCTGGTCGAGCCGGTCCAGTCGTGCCGAAGTATGGCTCTCCCACGGAAATAAGTATCTGTATAATATACTTGTGATCGGACAATGTCTCATTGGTACACGCCTCCACCCGGGTTTGAACCTGCACCCTCCCGAATGCGAACCAAAGGTCTACCCACTAGGCCACGGACGCTCCTAAAGTCCTGTCCCGGAAAACGGACTATATCAGCTTGAAAACTTCCTACTTGGACCATTTCCACTTTCTAAATTAAGCTTAAAACGAAGAACGAAGGAAGAGAAAATGATTTATATTCGTTACCCTGTCCGCAACACTTACCGTAACCGCACTCGTAGCCGAACCGCAAGATATTCAGGTGAATCTTGCCAACTCACTCATAGTATTCAACATGTATTTGTATCACGATTATATAAAAGTTTGTTTGCATGTTTTTTGGTCGCTTCAAACTAACTGAATGGATTACGAAATTTGTTTTGGTCAATGTTAAACGCGAATTAGATAATAAGTTACTTTTTTGTTAATTGTCCGGTCCCGGGATATAAGTAATATATGAATATTTATTTTTCTACTGTAAAAAGTTTCGTTGGTTTGGATTTTGATGAATATACAGTGCAGACAATAAAGAACTTAGAAGAATAGATTTATCGTAGTAAAATAAAACAAAACCTTGTATTTAATAGCTACTATATAATTAAATTAAGGTTAATAGTAACCATATGTTTGTTTTTGGCGATTTTTATGTCATTATTTTAATACTACCTTTTGCCCACGGTTTCGCCTATAATCTAAATTTGGTAAAGAATCGGTTATTTCAATAACGTGATGTTTTTCCAAGACCAAGTTTGTCAAATAACTCTATGTCAAAAACCAATTAAATTGGTTGCTTTGTTTGGGTGTGAAGAAAGAACAAACAAACACACTTTCCCATTCATAATATTAGTAAGAATACATTCTCCACAGTCTACATACATTATAATTTTTTTTTACATTTATCTCATTAATATTTTTTGTTCCAGGTACGTGGTTTCCACAAGCCGGGTGCACAAGTTAATCATCTTCCATTAAGTACCGTCTATTAATTTATTTAACAATAATTCCTATATGTCAAAACATAAAGATGTATTTAGAGCATCCGTATCCTAGTAGGTAAGACCTTTAGTTCGCACCCGAGAGGGTGCAGGTTCAAACCTCGGTGGAGGCGTGTACCAATGAGACATTTTCCGATCTCAAATACGGATGCTCGCTGTCGTGGGAGAGCCATGCTTCGGTACGAATGGGCCGTCTCGTCCGGAGTGATACTACGCTCTCACAGAAAACTGGTGTGAAGCGGTGCTGTGTTTCGTTCAGTAAGTGAGTTGCAGAATGCACTTGCAACGGCAGTTGCTTTCCATTAGGTTATGCCTCTGCTGGCTTGGCCCCTAAATATCATAAAAAATGTTGTTTTTTTTATGTTAACGAACCAAAAACAATCATATTATGTAGATAAAAGTAGCTAACAAATCATACGTGTTTCATTTTCAAACTGATTTAAAATAAAACTAAGTGGAATCATTTTTTAGTACAGGAAGTGACGAGAAATAGTCTGTGTAGTTATACCATAACCGAAATAGCTTTATTGCTGCAATTTAAGCTATTTTTTAGGATATGGTACGACCTAATTTCATTATTGTTATGTCGTAAAAAATCCTACAAAGCAGGAAAATATTCTGAATTACTCGTCAAATTACAGATACTCAAGTTCAACATTTAATATAAGCTTGAAATAATTACTAGAGAATTATACCGTTTTATTTTACACCCTTAACGCCAAAACTCGTTTATCGCTGTGAAACCATATTTTTCCAGGATAAAAATGTATCGTAAGGGAGGTATTCTCATGAATGAATTTCAAAAAATCGTCATAATTTGGAGATCTTTTGACATTATCATAAACAAGCTCATAGGAATCAAGCTAGCAACAAAATACATCAATGTTACATTTTAGATTCGGGGTCCTGATAAACTGTATAAAAAAACACCCACGCCGGTTTCGGTGACGGTGGCCGATTTCATAGAAACTAGACCTGTTACCCAGGAGTCATTTTATAGTGTCCAAGTGTGTGCGCAGTACAGAAGTGCACTCTCTTCCTTCTTTTCCTTTACTCTCATAACCCAGTGGGACGGATGACCGACACGACTGGCGAGCGATCAGGCGCAGGACCGACTTCTTACATGCCCATCCGACGCCTTATTTGTGAGACAATCAGATGATCAGCCTGCACTGTCCTAACCAAACTTGAAAATTAAATGTTCCCAACGCGGGAATCGACCCATGACCACTAGACGTCAAACGTATATACTCGTATAAACTTTAAGATGAGCATAAAAGTGATGATGATGGCTGCTGGTCCGACAATAATCGTCGCCCGTCACGGTCGGCGCCCACTTTGAAGATGTTCGCCGGCGCGTGTAACTCCGCCACTGCCAGGGGTTATATTTACACTGGGTATTCGGGTTTACATACTAGGGGCTTTAGGGTAATATATTCAAGGAAAGACCGAATAATTTAAAAGAGCGATTTTGTTATGGCATGATAATATATTTCATTCAGTTTGGAAAATTTTCAATATACAAAACATTTACCGAATCGAAGCTGAAAATATTCGAATGTTTTAGGTTTTGTATTACTTTCACCAAAAAAATTTTTAAAAATATGCTGAAACTTTTTAAATCGATAGTTTTTGGTATATAACATAAAGCTAAAGAGTTTGTTTATTTCAACACGCTATTCTCAGAAACTAGTGGCCGGAATTTAATTTTTTTTTTGTGTTGGTTAGTACATTGATAATCGAGAAAAGCTAAAGGCTATATTAAAACATCACGCCACGACCAATAGGAGCCGAGCAGTAATCAATAAATGTTGTGAAAACGCGATATTTTTACAAAATTTCACACAGACGTAGTTACACAGTCATAGTTTATGAGTTTAATCAAACACAATTAGCAGATTTAAACAGATTATATTTTGGAAAATCACAGACACACTATCGACCATAAGCCATCGGAGGTGAGAGAGAGAGCACATACAATCAGCACATACAAATGTCAGTTTGACATTGACGTTTGACATTTGACATTGTTTATTTTTAATTAACTTAGTATAGACTTTAGACAATAGATATGCTAATTCTAACACACAGCTAGTATGAAATCTAAAGTTTAAAATCAATAGCCTCTTTAAGTGCAATAAGTATTAATACCTCGAGCAGCTCTACGCGGCTCAAAATGAACCATTGTCTGAGTTTTAATTCGCCTTAGAGAAACACTTGTGATGCGCCGCAGGCGACACGCCCAGGGTTGCCAAGATACTGCTAATTAAATTTACTAATTCTGCACACAAACTGTTAAGAATTCTAGGCTATGAAGGAAAACCAAAAATTTTAGTTAGGTAACACATATCTGGGGTAGCTGAAACACAGTAAATTTAATTTATACTAATTTTTAATCACTGTTTAGAATTCTGTAAAGCTGTAAAGGAAAACAAAAAATTTTATTTTAGTCACACCCGCCTAAAATTGCACGGTTAATTCAATTTGAGAAGTCTAGCTGAAAAAGAAATCAAAAACCTCTAAAAATTTAAAAAAATAAAAAAGGAGTAGAACACAATAATTATTGTCATACGAGTACGATGACTTATCTATTATTCCAGTTAAGTAAGCCATCTTCTGCCGCGTAGTTCGCCGAGAACATTTACAAAGCGAACTATAAAAGATCTACTATAGTTTTACTACTATTTTTTTTTTAAGTTTATGGGCAATTTTCAACTGAGACAACCCTATAATCCGGACTCCCCCGTGCGACTGCCGTGCGTTCGGAGCGGCGGGGAGTCCCCAATAATATTGTTCACCAGCACCCCCTGCCCTTTCACCTTATATAGTTAATATACAATAGATTTATACCAACATTGTTGCCAGCAATTCCTAATTTTATTACTTTTTACTCTTTTTTTTTCGTCAATTTAAAATATATTATACCTAAAAAATATATTTTTGGGTGCATTTTAATAAAAAAAATAAGTTCAAAATTAATTTAAAAAAAAACTGTCAATTTACGATGATATTAATAACGTTTGCAATTTGTAATAAAACAGCGAATGTTGTTTGACCCACTTCACATAAATTACCGTAAGTAGCAGGGGAGGGGGGGGGGGGAAACAATTTCCACTTCCCTTTTTGCATTTTAAATTTACCTTCAATGATGTCACGTCATTTTTGTTGTTTAAAAATTAGGTCGCGATGAAACAAATTAAATAACTATCGAATATTTTTTTTAAGTACTAAAAATTTAAAATGCACATACGATGTGTCCGTTTCGTTCCAGAAAAAAAATTCACGAATGGGCCGGCTTCCCTAGAGAAATACCACAGTCTCACAGAAAACTGGCGTGAAACGGCATTATGCTGTGTTTCGTTCAGTGAGTGAGTTTACCGCTGGTCCAACTTCCCTAATCCCAATATTAATATTCCCCTTCCCTATCCCCTCATAAAGGCCGGCAGCGCACTTGCGACTCTTCGGATATCTATATTCGGATTCGACAAGTGTCCATGGGCAACGGCAGTTGCTTTCTATCAGGTAACCCGTCTGCTCGCTTGCCCCCTAAATATCATAGAAAAAAACTATGGAAGAAAGGCTAACGATCTGAGAAAAAAATATTCAAACACCTGATTGGAAAAATCAATCCAAAAGATGTTTAACATATGTTTTAATCTTTTGCGGTGAGACCGTAACCTTGACCCTAAGTAATAAAAAAATTTCAGCAGTGTTTAAGCTTCGCTGTCCCTCTCTGGCATATTGAAAACGCCACATGACAGAAAAAGACAACGAACCTTAAAAAGATATACACTGTTTAAATATTTTTATTAGTGAGGAGGTAAGTGTTTTATTCAGTCAGGAACAGCCTGTCATTTAGGGAAGGCTTGTCATTCGACCTCTATTATTAAATAACAATCAATTAACTACACAGTTAACTGAGTGGCCACTTATATGGGAGGAGTTCTGCTTAACGAAACAAAATTTTATAATTACTAGTTACATTATGGTACACTAGATGACGCCCTCAACTTTGTTGTGCCAAATCGCCAGTAACGCGGGGACCGTACATTTTTCTGAGCTAAAAAGAATCCTTTGTCCTTTCTTGGATCTCAAAGTATGTTCATACCAATTTTCAACAAAATCTTTGCAGTGGTTTAGGCGTGAGAGGTAACAAACAGATACACTTTCGTCTTTATAATATAAGGAAATACTGAAGTGTATATCAGAAATCAAATATAATCAGTTGCATATTCTTTATTTTTTCTTGCAGAAATTAACGAGAGTAACATGAATATTATTAAAATTAAATGCTTCCGTGGTACAATGGCTCAGGGCATGTTTTTTTACTCGGACTTTGTGGGTTTGATTGTTGTAAACATGTTACTTTTTAAATTTGGTTTGGACATTGCAAATTGATCACCTGATTGTCTGACAAGATGATTCATGCCTCGGATGGGTAAATTACACAGGGCATATTACAAGTCAATCCTGCGCCGGGTTTTTTGCCAGTCGTATCGGTCATCCGTCTCTCTGGGTTACGAGAATAGAATAAGAGAGAAAGAGTTCTTGATTATAGTGCACTACAAATGACTTCTCAATTATATTTTCAATCACACACTTTGACACTACAAAATAACTTCGCAGCTGGCCTAGTTTTAATTGAATTCACCCTTGAACTGGAATTAAATTATTATTAAAAAAAAATTAAAAAATATTAATTATATTTATAAAAATAAATATATATGTTTAAAAAATATTAATTTAGGTTTGCTACGACTTTACGAGCGACACCGTGGCTGTACTACAAATATCGTACAAGTACTACGACTGTCACGCTACGGCATGTCTACGAACGTCGTTTTTTGTAGAAAAAAATGGGCCTTTCCATCAATTGTAGATGATACAGTACTAGCTTTAGCCCGCGTCTTAGCTCGCGTGGAATTCGAAAATTGGTAAAGATACGATTTTTGCAAGAACGTCATGTTTTGCCAAGCCTATGTTACTCTCGATCCCTTCAACTAAGTCTGTACCAAAATTCAATTCTATTAGTTGTTTTGTTTGGCGTTAAGGAAGGACAAATAAACAAGCTAACAAACACACTTTCCCATTTATAATACTAGTAAGGATTTTCGGAGCGAAGTAACAGTCTCATTCAAAACTTAAGTGCCCGTGACGGGACTTAAAATGCCCGGTTAGTCATTTTAAATTCTGTCACATCCGTAGACATGCTGCCAATCTCGTAACAACTAGCAAAGCTAGCAAGACATCAGCGGACATACGAAATTATAGAAATTTTGACAATTTTTCGGTATAAACTAACAGTTTCCTACCGTCCGTCGCATTACGATCGGAAAAGAAAGTTTCTTTCTTATCTCGATTTCTTCCGTCATCAAAAGTCTTTAGTAAAGCACGTCGACTATGAGAATCAGTGGTACTATTACCGTCGCTATGAAGAGAGTTTCTGTCTTTTGTCGACATTGAAACTTAAGTAGAGAAGTAACGCCATGCTCAGTTATAAGAAATTTTCACATAGAAACTGTCGTTGTCGTTCTCCTAAGTATCGACAAGGTAACGAAAATATACCATTGGGGTTCCTGGTGGTATATTTTCGTAGAAGTGCTACAACTTTCGTAGATCGGCTACGACGTAGCAGTTACTCGTAGCACTGCTACGAGGTTGTAGCAGTGCTACGAGGTTGTAGCAGTGCTACGAGTCTGATACATCGTAGCTTTCGCAGGGTTACAACTTCGTAGATCAGCTACGAGCTACAAATTACGTAGCGCTTCGAAACGCTACGATTTCACGTCGTATGATTTATGCTGTAAATTATGACTTGGGTTATTTAATAACAGAAGTTGCTGTACGGCGAATATAATATTCCTAGGGCTGCTATCGTCAAACACTAAAATTTGAACACATAGGGCTTGTTTCACCACTTATTAATAATATCTATGGACACTTCACACCACGTCAGTCTGGTCCCATGGTAAGTACCCGAGGGACTTGTGTTACGGGTACCAGACAACAGAAATATATTTAATACTTTTAATATACTATACACATATTTAAGATTTTTATTATTCAATACACATCCAAGAATCAGGAACATTGAAAACCTTTTGCTCCGCCGTCGGGATTCGAACCCGCGACCCCCGGCTTAAGCTATCAACGCGCTTACCAACTGAGCTACAGAGGTCGTCCTGATAGTCTACTCATTTGACAGATACAACTTTATTTGACAGATTCTGTATGGACAATCTGTCACAAAAGTTGTGGATAGCCTAACAGAAACTTAAACAGTAAGCGGTGAAACGGCCCTTAAAGTTTCTAACATATAAATATTATTATTATATATTGATTGAACCTATACATACATACGATAAATTTTTACATTACCTCTGAACTGATTTTTGTATTTACAACTCAAGTGGATACGTATTCAAGATCGATACCGTGTCGTTTTTGTTGTTTTTATTTATATATTTTATAAGTTTATTTGAAATTCAAAAAGTCAAACGTCACATCCTCCAGTGTCCACATACATCATGTATCCGTTTGACGCTCATCACGTCATTGTGTGCGTCATGTCTAGAGTCACGTGATGTCATGTCTATAGTCACGTGACGTCACGTCTACGGTCAAGTGACGTCACGTTATCAATAGACCGGCGGCAGATGCTCAATAATTGTAGGCTTAAGTCATCTCGCCGTCCGGCTGATTAAACGGGGATGTGTGGGCGGTAGAGGGGGGTTAGGGGTAGGGGAAGAGTGAGAGGGGTGTTAACGTTGATTAATATCTGATGTGAGATCAGCTGTGACGAGTCTTGGGGAAGTGGTGATATGGAAATGTGAGGAAGGTTCAGACAAGTACCACCCGCAATTCCGTTGGTGCGCTTGAATATCGAGATATTTCTTTGTTGATTTCCATTTGGTTTTGGAAAAGTTGCAGCTTGTAGAAGTTACACAGGCATGAAATGTTTAAAAAAACGTAAAAAGGGAATTAAAATTTTTCAATAAAATTTTATTCACAAATTTATATCCGGAGTATAGTATATGTATATTATATACACAATATTCTATCTTTAAATTTGTATAGAAGTTCAACCATTTATTAACCACTGTGTAAAAAATAGAAAAAAAATGTTATATCTTACCAAATTGTCGTGGGAGAGCCATGCGGCACGAATGGGCCGGCTCGACCGGATTGATACCACGGCCTCACAGAACTGGCGTGAAATGGCGTTGTATTATGTTTCGTTCAGTGAGTGAGTTTACCGGTGGCCCAATTTCCCTCATAAATATATCATTAAAAAAATGGCATAAAAGTACTGCGAGCATTTTTGAAATAACAGACAGACATAATAATATAGTATCTATGGACGATTCACACCACGTCAGTCTGACCCCCGAGTCAGGCTTGTGTTACGGGTACCGGATAACAGAAGTATATATTTAATACTTTTTTACTATACACATATACGAGTATACGATTTTTATTATATGATACACATATTTAATACAAATCCACGACCCAGGAACTTTGAAAAACTTTGGTTCCGTCGGCGGCATTTGAACCCGCGAACCCCGGCGTGAGCTACCAAAGGTGCTCAACCACTGCGCCACAGTGGTCGTCAATAATATATATTTGCATGTTTAATATTATTGACACCAATCTTACTTACTTTCGTTACGCATACTGATACTCAACAACAATAGATCTGGAGTGATGAAATACAGACCCTCCTTCTGACCGCGTGTCAAACTAACCGAAACGTTACTATCTGTATTCAAATACAGCCTAAATTAACCGCTTACTGCGAGCAGTTAAACGTGGAGGCGCGATAGCGGCTAAGCCGTTACGGCTAGCCACAAACGGCTAGATACTAAATAGTCGATTAGCCGACACGTGGCCGCGTTTTTAGCCACTCTTTTCAATATACCCCAGCTCAAAGGATTATGGGAACAAGGGGAATTTTTAAACTCCAAATTTTAGAATCTTCCGGCATTGTATTTTTTACCCAAAGTATTTGTAAGCGTTCACGCTGGTTTTACTTAAAGCCCTGTTTGTGTTGATTAATAATAGTTCTTCTCGAATAACAGGTTGTATAGCTGTGTGTGTAAATTAGAAATATTTGAATGGGACATACTTCGAAACTACATAATTAAATTATCTATATATTAATACGCGGAAAAATTTGTACACCTTTTTACGAAAGACGCGTCTATGTAAATTTTTCATTCAGACATTTCTCCCAGTTATAATGGCTTACATTATTATTATTTATATTTTGACATGACAAATTAATCATGCATGAAATACTCTTTAACAGATTATATTTTCATAGCTCCTCTACGATGGATTTTAAATTCGGTCGAATTTCGATCACAGGGCGATCTCTAGTTCAAATGATTATTCCCTGAGACACAGTTTCAGTGGGTCCTCTGTAGTTTTTAAATATGAACAGTTCACTTTCTGGAGATGATCATGATGATGTTACACAAGAAGTGTGCCCTCACACGCCAACATATATCATATACGTTATAATCCCGATACTAACGACCCGTAACTACTCGGCTATGATATATTATGTTATTTATTCAAATCAATTCCGCTGGGATAATATATATTTGGAGAAGGCTTATCTATCTCTTTTCCTCCTATTGTTACGTTCGAGGACAAGTTTGTATGGACTGTTGTATTTTTTCGATTGGATATCGTGAATGATGTATTGTTAAATATATATATTTGTATGATATCTTGTTGGTGTTATACGTGATGTTATGGCGCAAAATGTGTCTGTTATTTAGCTAAAATTGGTAGGAAGACACTTTGGTGCCTTGCAAAAGTACATAGGGTAGTTTTTATTACGCAAAATATAACGTTACATAAACTTTTTTCTACGATAACCCTTAACAGCAGTGTACATTTTTGTAAGCAGGCTAGGGTTCCGAAAAGAGATATGAGGATAGTTTTTTATTCCCAGAGAATGCAAGTTTCTCGAGTTTTTTTATCTTTTATTTATAAAAGAGCGTTTGTTGACAAGGCGAGCGTGTCACTTATGTTTCCCGCGTTAATAACAATTGTTGGTTAAATAAAGCCATAACCAACATATTGTATGCTATATTTTCCCTTATAAATTACGATTTAAAAAATCACATGCGATTAAAGTGAATCGCACGAAGAATTTAAAATTCACGCCTTATTCGAGTCAACATTTTAAGTCTGAATAGAAATAAATATCAGTTAGGTCACATCTGAAATACAGCCCCGATGGAGCGGAACAAGAAAGAGTGTGTCTTAAAAATAAAAAGGCAAGAATAAATTTCAATAGAAAATGTTTAGTGGGAGGACCTCGAAACGTCATGTTCGGGTTGTATCGGTGCATGCTAGTGCGGTCGCTGGTGGTGAATATGCGGTAATGCGGTGCCGGATATTCGGGAACTGTATTCGGGAGTGATAGGTGCAATTCGGTAGTGTTGAATATTGAACTTCAGTCATGTTTTTTAAGGTATGAAATATTATAATATTAATATGACTGGTTGTTGGTTTTTCCAGAAAGAGTATTTTTACAAATACAATACAGAAACACATTATTGCATACCAAAAAATTGTATACTAAAGAATTGTCCTTCCCTTTAGTCTTAACGAAGCATCTTAACGATTGAATATCTGACATAGACTTAGAAGGATGGAGAGCAACGAAGTCTAGTGTTAGAAAAGCATTATGAAATTCGTATTTTTATGAGATTCTCGACATCCATCCCAGCGAAATCGTGGGCAAAAGCTAGAACAAAATATCAAAATTTTACGTAACATCAAATATACAACGGGAACAGTCAACGTGACTTTGTTTCATACAATAATAAAAAAAAATTAATTACTTCACAAACCCAAAAATAATAATTTCATTCGGTATTCGGTCATCCGGTGGGCATCCCTAGAGCACGCTCCATTGCCGCTGTATGCCAATATCAAAGCTGCGGGCCGGGCGACTCGGAATAAATTTGCGTTTTATCGCGTCCGGTCCGACCCACCCGGGGGGCTAGCGCCCGGGGGGGTCTAGCGCTCCGGGGGGTCAACCCACCTTCCCCGTGTAACCCACCCGGCACGGATATCGGTCTAACTTTGCGGTTTACCCTAAATTTGGCATGTTTTTAATACCGGTGTAATAAATAGGACGTGAGCTAAAAATCTAGATTCCGCGCGATGTTTTTGGCGTAGGAATAAACTAGGATTTATTTTGTGTGATAAAAAAAATACTCACATGTGATTCGACTAAGCAGCGTCAAAATTATTTTTTTATAATGAAATGTACATATTCGAGAATTAAAATAACCCTTTTATAGATTATATTAATATAATCCGCCCATATAGATCCGGATTATAAAAGTCAAAATCTAGAAAAGGGTAATTTTAGTACTATTTAAATTGCCCTTTTAAAATACCATTCGAAACTTCCAGCAAGTAATAAAAACCTCCAACTGTAGCCCTTGGCAGATGTATCGAGGACACAGATAATTCCGGCGAAATGGCAGCCAAACACTATTAATTATTAGGTTAATAGCTTGGCCCACCTCGCCCGTGAACGTAAAGCACCACGCTAATGTGAAAAGGTTTCTTTTCACATTAGATGGAATGTTTTATTCACCAATCTACATATTATACGGGCTTACCCTCAAATAAAGACTAGTTCATTGCTATTGAGTTGTATAATAGGGGAAATTTTTTGGGGGCAAATTGGCTTTCTTTTTTCCCCCATTATACATGGGGGGAAAAAAGAAAGCCAGTTGACGGACCTACATCAATCGGTCGAAATATGTCAATTCCATGTAAGTCGTGATCTGTGGGCTTAAGTTTGACATAACGCGACCAAATTATTAAGATCCACGATCTGTATCACTTTCAACTTCTCCGATAGTACATAACCTTTTTAATGTTACTTCCTTAGCTGTTTTTAAAATCCAGTTGAATATGACAAATCATTGTATAGCATCAACTTATCAATTATGTAATTTTTTATTGAGGTTTATTGTCACTAGGAACTTTACATTATGAGAGTTAACCTTTAACTGCTATGCTATGGAGCACAAAAATATGAACATTATAAAAAACAAACAAGGAAAAAATGCATCAAGTAATGTCATTTGTAATCCATATTAATATTATAACTTAGAGCGTCATTGGCCTAGTGGGTAAGACCTTTGATGCGAACTCGAGAGGGTGCAGGCTCGAACCCCGGTGTAGGCGTGTACCAATGAGACATTTTCCGATCTCAAGTACATAATACGGATGTTCATTGCCGTGGAAGAGCCATACTTCTGCATGAATGGGCTGGCTCGACCGGAGTGATACCACGGCCTCGCAGGAAACTGGCGTGGAACGGCATTGTGCTGTGTTTTGTTTAGTGAATTTACCGGTGGCCCAACTTCTCTAATCAGCCTATCCCTATTCCTATTCCCTATTCCCTCATAAACGAGTATCCATGGGCGACGGCAATTGCTTTCCATCAACCTGTCTGCTTGATTATCCCCTAAATATAATTGAAGAAATGCGAAAATGTCTCTGTTTCTCTGTCTATCTATCTTTTCACGCCAAAACCGCTGAACCAATTTTACTGAAACTGAGTATGGATACACTTTGAGTCCCAGGTAAGGACATAGGTTACTTTTTATACCGGATAAATGTTCCTGCGTGATTAATTAATTTTGCAGCAACCCCGTCGCGTGCACCATTTAGCTGTCATATAAAAATTTCAGACTTTATAAGGTCTTCTTGTGCCGTTATTGAAAAGGTGCGACCATTTTGAAAATACAAAACAATTGAAATAAAATAATAATCATAACTCCTACGCATGTTTCGGTGACGGTGCTCGGTTTAATTGAAACTAGACCGGTTACGCAGGAGTCATTTCATAGTGCCCAAATGTGTGCGCAGTTCACAGGAGCACTCTCTCTTCCTTTACTCTCATAACCCAGTGGTACGGATGACCAACACTACTGGCGACGGATCAGGCGCAGGACCGACTTTTACTTATAATACTTCCACTCCTCTTATATTCTTCTGATTCATGTCTTTGCGGGTCCCAAGACAGCTTTAGCACGTCCCTCGAGCTCCCTGAGATCATATCTGCGGGTTTTCGTGGTTGGACATCACTGTCGAACCTGGCGACACATGAGATACAGTAGTGGGAATGTGTGGTGGGCCAAAGCCCGTGTAAAAAATAACGCCTTTACCTACAATGCATTTTCTTAAAGTCCGCAACAATTCCTATGCATTAAACTAAATTTCATTTAGGGCGAATAAGCCCCACTTTATTTAGAGCTGTATCTGTTTTGTATCGCGGGCTGTCGGGGGCTGGCGACACGCCAACCGCAAAACATATCTGTTAAGGACCGCTTACACCGTGCCAGTCTCGTATTACAGTGGAAGAAAAGGTTTGCTAACAGAATGAAATATAATATCTCTATTTTAAGAACGTAACGAAGGTTAGCATTCAGCAATTGTAGACATAGTGGAAGAAGGGAACAACTTACATTACAACCTTCGAGTAAAAACTGTTTTTTTTCCATTAAATGTTGATATATTTTGTAATTTAGCGATTTCAATATCTACCTTGTCTATCTAAGTATATATAAATTCCACATTATTTTAATATCAATTTTTTTTCCATTCACGCAAAACACCGGCAGTTTTTTAAGTATTACTTATCAGCTTCTTCCACTCATGTTTTCAATGCCCATACAAATAAAAAAAAACGGTTTTTTATGACATTTAGGTGGCAAGAGCAGACGGGTTACCTGATGAAAAGCAACTACCGTCGCCAAATGGACTCGTAACATCCGAAGAAGCGCAAGTGCGTTGCCGGCCTTCATGAGGGTATGGGAATAGGGATAGGGGGACTAGGGAAGTCACCGGTAAACTCACTCACTAAACGAAACACATTGTGCTGTGTTGCCGTTTCACTCTTATCGAGCCGGCCCATTCGTCCCGAAGCATGACTTTCCCGTGGCAAAGTTCTGCAAAAATGCACTGGAAGTGAGATATAGAAGGCTAGCATCGCTCGCCCAACGATATTTTGTCGTGCGAGTAGCTGGCATGATTTCGACTAGCGTAACAGAACCTTAATCTGGCATAGTAATATAGAAAATGGTCTCTTATTGTGATCTTTATTGCTATTGGTGTTGTGTTATGTGCCATAATGCGTTATTAGCTTGTACTTACTCGCGGCTCCGTTTGCTATCGCAGCTTACTGGATCAAAATCCAAATCTATGATCTAATGTTTCTATAAAGTAAGTGACAAAACTTTAGGGATCGTTTGTGTCCTTGATACAGAGTTAACTGTGAAAGTAGCACCGCTTAAAGCGAAAAAATTATTTGCGATTTATATGGGTAAACCTCATGTCGCTGGCAAAACAAATCACGAAAAAAAATTCGCTTTCAGCGCTGCTACTTTCACAGTAGGCTTTGAATCATGCACACATTCGATTCCTAATGTTTTATCACTTACTTTTATCACACCGTGTATATTTTATTCTTATTTGCGTGTATTTGTCACTGTACCCCCAAACGACTCGTCCGATCGTCATGAAATTTTTTGTATGTGTTTAAGGAGACTTGAGTGTGTTCACAAACCAGCCCTGACCCTGGCGGTCAGTACAGCATATGTCGGGTCCGCTAATCCTTTCTAAATTATAAATGGGAAAGTGTGTTTGTTTATTTGTTTGTCCTTCCTTCTCGCTCTAACGACGCAATCAATTGACTTGATTTTTGGCATAGTAACATAGCCTATGTTTATACTTTGGGGTCTTGGAAAAACGTTACTTTTTCGAAAAAATTGTATCCTTAACAATTTTTTAACTCCACGCGGACGACACAATAAATTATCATCATCATTGACGGATTTTGTGGGTCAGTTGGTAAGCACGTTGGTAGCTTAAGCCGGGGGTCGCGGGTCCGAATCCCGCCGACGGAGCAAAAGTTTTTCAATGTTCCTGGGTCTTGGATGTGTATTAAATATATGCATCATATTATAAAAAATCTTAAATATGTTTGCAGTATAAAAGTATTAAATATATTTCCGTTTTCTGGTACCCGTAACATACAAGTCACTCAGGTAATTAAGTTTGTAGCCAGACTGACGTGTTATGAAGCGTCCATGTGCATTATAACATGATATAAAATAATAAAAAAAATACTTTTGTGGGGCCATACCTTACATAATATGTGTATATCTACTACTTTTATGTATATATGTGTGTTGTCTCGTAGTATCAAGGGTAGTGTTCTTAGCGCGGTGACACGAACCGGTCACCTGCGGCGATAAACGGGCTTAACTCAAATAAGCTTTTCATTTATCAACAGAACACTAACACCCGTATTAGTTGTTTCATTATGATTTCCTCCACTCGACTTATCCTCGAGCCTCAAAAGTGGTATCGTTAATTCATCCAAACTGCCTCGACTTAAGCAATTTCTTTATCCGAGGTAAGGAATGAACTGTTAAACTTAAGGTAGCTCATGACGTGACCTTGAGGCTTCCTTAAGTACTTAAAACTAGTCTGGTTCTAACAACAAATTTGATAAAATTACGTATTAAAAAAACATCGAGGAGCTCATCGACTTTCCTGATTTGCTCAATTTCATGTAGTAAAAAACATAGTACATATCGTATTTTGTATATGAACAAGTTTCTTTTTCTTCTATTTTGTATTTGTTGTCAACAATTGTGACATTTGACAGTAGCACTGACAGTATTTTTTTAATGAGTATTTTCTGTTAAATTCGTGTCGATTTTTGATAACTATCTGTGTTTAGACAATAAAAATATCTCTGTGACGTCATACAGGGATAGGTGGAGACCTCAACCTCACTGAAGGAGCTGTCCGTTGAGGTAGAAGTAACGTTTAAGAATACCAAATTAGAGGTGAGTTTGAGGGGCTCCTTAAGTATACCTTCGTTGAGTTTGAGTCGAGGTGGAGTTGAGGAACCGACTAAGAATACGGGGGTGAGAATTACTACCGCATAGACCCAGTAGTAATAATTTTATTGATTGCAGTTGGCTTTCGAACAAAGAATATCTTTGGATCGTTATCGTAGTGTTTCCGCCGGAAGTGGGTTACATTTGTTAGCAAATATTTTTTTAATAACTTACTCGGATATTGTATAAGAACAATACGAACGTTATACAACAGTCCGCTTGTATAGAGAAGAATGTATACAAGAATATAAGAATTCTGAGACAATGAAACGTGAATATATACTAATAATTGAAGACAAGTGGATAAAGCGGATAACTAACATTTTGCAACCTTCAAGTATATACTAATTTTTCGCCATAAATTTTTGACAAATCTTGTAACTTACCTATTTTAGTATCTAATACATAAAGAAGAATCTATAAAAGAATATAAGAATTAAGAATCAATGAAACGTGAATCTATACTAATAATTGAAGACATAAGTGGATGAAGTAGATAACTAACATTTTATCTTTTAATAACATATATTGATATAACATTTTAAATTTGGAAATTTAATCGCAAAATTTTATCGCAAAATTTTAATCGCAAATTTGAATGCGCTAATCTCAGGAACTGCTGGCCGGAATTGAAGAATTCTTTTTGTGTTGATTAGTCCATTTATCGAGTAAGGCTATCTATACTAATATATAATATAAAGCTAAAAAGTTTATATATTTGAATGCGCTAATCTCAAAAACTACTGGCCGGAGTTGAAGAATTATTTTTGTGTTGATTATTTCATTTATCGAAGGAGAGAAATGTTGTAAAAACGGGATAATATATAAAGTTTCACGCGGACGTAGTCGCGGCCAACAACTAGTAGTTCTATATACTCTGCCCTTATTACCTAATGTGCCGATGGCTGAGCGATATATTACTGTTGTAAAGATTTACGATTGGCGCCTGTCCGTCGTTAACCGCGCCTACCATGACCTCAGAGTGATTGCTAAACTTCACTAATTAAGTCACGTTTTTAACTAACCGTGATATTGGTTTGGTTAACGGCTTATAGTTTTAATTGTTGTTCGATCGAAAAGTTTAAAATTAACCCCCTTATAAAAATATTTAAGCAGTATTTAACTAATCAAGGTTGGCTGTCATTTTCTGTCGCGTGACGTTTACAATATTCCAGACTTTTTGTTTGAAGTCGACATACTCTATGATGTCCACTGTGATATATTATATATTGTATATTATATGTTATATATTATATGTTATATACTATATATTATATGTTATATATTATATATTATATATTATATATTAAGACATTGTACTTCTATCAAGGTATCAAGTGTTCTTCTTTTTTTCATAAAAGCTACTTTCATAAAATTTCACTTTATACCCGCTAATGTCTCTCCGGATCGTCTTCCCCGAACACCAATATTATGTATTTGCATAAAATATTACGTCGGCGAGACGGCTTGGGTTAGCTGAACTTTGTACTCGCTTTAGATACAAGTTCGATATTGTCCCTTTTTGCTTCAAAAATTTACTTTCGAGTTGAGAAATGATTTTGTAAATTTATATATACTCAAATTCTTTTTTTTTTTATTATTTTTAAAAGCCTATGTCACAACCTATCTTCTTTTACGCGCTCTCCAGACGATCACGCAGCGTGACACGCATTACGTCAGAGTTGAATACCATATAGTTCTACTCAGTTGTGCGCGCGGTCCTATGTATGCGTGTGTTTGTGAATACTCAACTTTCATTCATGTGGCAGTGGCGCGGCAGGCGTCGTCCCAGTAAACTACGTTTACCCACACATAGAGGCGCGCGCACAGCTGAGTTGAACTATCTGTATAACATTATGTGGAAGATGTACACTATCACCGACCCAATATACATATTCCACTAGCATAATATCAGTATTGGCGACATCTGGGGGTCAGTTGGTAAGCACGTTGGTAGCTTAAGCCGGGGGCCGCGGGTTCGAGTCCCGCCGACGGAGCAAAAAGTTTTGGGTTTTGGGTGTGTATTGAATATGTGTATCATACAATAAATATTCTTAATATGTGTATAATATAAAAGTATTAAATATATTTCCGTTATTAGTCATTAGTCCTTTGGTTACTTAGCACGGGACCCGACTGACGTGGTGTGAAGCGTCCATAGATATTTTTAGATATGGCTAGTGGTAGAGCGCGTTGGTAGATTAAGTTTATGTTGGGTCACGGGTTTGAATTCAGGCAACGGAACAAAACGTTTTTCAATTACTAACGTATCAAATATTATAAAATAAAAATATAAAATATGCGTTTAGTATAAATAGTATTAAATATATTTTTCATTGCCTGGTACCTGTAACACAAGTCCTTTAGATACTTAGCACGGTGCCAGACTGACGTGGTGTGAAGCGTCCACAGATATTATTATATTATTATTTTGTTTCAGTTCTATCGTGCGGTGAGGCGGGGGGGCCGCGCGCGCGTCGCTACGTGGGCCTCTACACAGGGCCGTACTTCGACTCCTCCGCGCCTAACAATATCACCGCACAGCTGGGCACCCACGCCTACCTGCCCTGCAAGGTGAGAAAAATATTATGCCAAATACAGAATTGCGCCGAAAGTAGAACTGCGCTATAAACATAACTAGTCCATAAGGTATAACAATGATATTCTCACTTTCAAGTGTTGTACAGAAAATTCTATTTCGTAGGAACTCGTTTAACCGGACGATTTTTTGTCGATAGGCACTGGGATGGTTGAGAATCGGAGTAATAGAAAGTATGGAGAATATTGGGCTTCGAGCACGTTGAAGTTCAAACAAATCAGAGAAGTTAAAACAAATACAGATCGCGGGTCTAAGTAATTTGGTCGGGTTATGTCAAACTCATCTCACAGATCCCGACATAGAATTGACATTTTCGACCAAATGACGTAGGTCCGTCAACTGGCTCTCTTTCACTATTCGACGACCTCTGTAGCGCAATGGTCGAGCGCTATGGTAACTCACGTCGGGGGTCACGAGTTTGAATCCCGCCGACGGAACAAAAAGTTTTTCATTGTTCCTGGGTCACGGATGTGTGTTATACTTAAATATGTTTATAGCATAAAAGTTTTAAATATATTTCCGTTGTCTGGTACCTGTAACGCAAGTTCCTTGAGTACTTGGCCCGGAGCCAGATTGACGTGGTGTAAAGCGTCTATAGATATTTTAAAAAATTATACGTAGTTTAATAAAGGACTAAGGTATGTCAACAAAAACCAATGTTTGTTAAGAAAAAATTAAGATTACGTGTGTACAATTAATTCGTTAACAAATTTATAAATTTACGGAATGTTGGTCTGTAGTCCGAAAAATTGTAATACCGGAAACTTAGGGCCGGATTAACGAATTTTTAGTGTATCGGCATTTTATCCATCATGATCCACCATCAAAATATATAGATTCTAAGCAGAAGGACAAGCGGAAGTATCCTTGGGTAGGATTAAATCAATTTAATATTAACCTTAAAGAAACACACTTCTTCATGCACTATTTCCACTATATTCACTTCAATATTACAAATTTATAACAAATACACGACCGGTTTCGACGCAGTCATTATCAGGTGTCATCATCATCATCAGGCGTGACTTAGTCAAAATCTAGTATTTGTTATAAATTTGTTAAATCGAAGTGAATCTAGTGGAAATAGTGCATGAAGAAGTGTGTTTCATTAAGGTTCAACATGAATTTCCACCACCAACCATTAATACATAATTAAATATTAGTCGCGCTATGTCGACTGGGATTTGCAAACGCGACCAAATTCCGTAGGTCCAATGACTGCATCGCATTTCGAGCACACGTTGGCCGTGTTAATTAATTTCCCGCCTATTATAAATTCCCTTTTATCAATTACGGCTTTGTTTTTTCTATCTGAATAAACTTAATTTATCGGCGTAAAATTCTGTTTTAACGAACGTCGGTAGCAGTTCTATAATTACACTCTATAATTCGTTAATAAAACACAACGATCGCATCCGCTGTAATTGTGAACAGTGCAGAACGTGTTTTAATTATCATTAATATGTACTCATTAAATTAAAATTCCGTCGGTGCTAAATTAAAAACAATACGAGAACTTTTATGGTAACGATATCTTTGACGAGATTTCCGGATATTGCTTTCCGCCTTTATGATTATTAACCTGGAATTAATTACTTTTGTAGAATGACTTTTCGAAATTGTTAATATAATGTAATATAAGCGAAAATGTTGGAGATATTAACAACTCTTTTTATTCAAAGAATCGTGATAGGGGAGCCAAATAGGGGATTTCGTGACTATATAGCCTTTTAACTTTTTTTTTTTGACCCACCAACTAAGAAATCTAATTTTTTAATCATGACAACTAGTGGTTACTTATCATAATATAAAAATCAGATTTCTTAATTGGTGGGTCAGATTTTTTTGAATATCGAAAATTCTTCAGATCTGTTAGATACGAGGTGTTAAAAATACAATAAATAACATTTCCTCATATAGCACTTATGATTAGAGGTATGGTTAGCCCGTAATAACATAGAAAAACATTGCCTCTTACTTTCATTACCAAGCTTCCCATGTGACGCCCGACTAAAATTATGGTTTGGGCATTAGCCAGTGTTCAATGTAAGCGCCTTCTTAAATGAATTTTCATTTTATTACATTCTAATGGTTATATCGTGTCAATCCTCTGCCAAAATAAAAAATGCTATAATTCACCAAATCTTCTAAACATACTAGGTCTCTATGACGCACGAGTAACTAAAGAAAATTGTAATTTGGGCTTCCCTACCATGACGAGTAAAAGAACTTCTACACGTGGGTAGATAAACTTTAAAATACCCTAGGGAAAATCAGTTGCCACTTGAACGTAGGACGATAAGATTGACAGGCTGTCAGCTCGTAAACGTAGGTGTTGCCAATTTAAATAATTTCCCCTTCAATCTTGTTTAAGGCACATTTGTCAGAATTGTACACATCACACGTGCCGAGTTTCAGATGTCGTTGTATGCATTAATACGAAACCTCCTACAATCTCGGGTGGTTCCGCACCGTACGCGCCAGGCCTGTACTTATAAAAAGCCGCTGTAGACCACGGTCCACGGGCGGCAGTGTCCTAGGAGGGTGACTTCGTTGCCCCCTAGGAAGGCATCAGATTTTGTAGATACATGTGACGGCAGAAACAAAGTGGTCTAAACTTATAAAACGCGATGCGCATGTCATTAAGTGAATGCGCGAGCCTTTCAATAAATGCAACGTATGTTAATACGATATTTATACGATTATAAGACTATATTTAGCAAATGTTTTTGAAGATTTAATTTTCTCTTACGTGTGGGGGACACTTACTCATCACAACGTTCTCAACTTCAGGTTCGTCAGCTGAGCAACAAATCTGTGTCCTGGATACGGAGGCGCGACGCTCACATTCTCACCGTGGACAGATTTACGTTCATCGCTGACGAGCGCTTCCAAGCGTTCCTAGTGGAGGCCACTGATACGTGGACGCTGCAGGTGGGTGATCATTAATGATGAAGAGAGCAACGATGATGGTAGGTGGTGATTAACGATGGATGGAAATAGTTAATCCATGAGTTTTAAGCGACGATTAATAAAGGTGATAGTTGATGTTAAGGTAAACATGGTTGATGGTAATGTTACAACCCTAGCTGGTATGCACAATATTCCTAATCATCGCGATTATTTTCTATATTTTATTCAGTCAGTTAGAATCCGGGAGCCGTCGCGATCAGTGCCTAGTTTAGCACATAGTTAATGTGTGGGAAGTCATTAAAAATCGATGTTGTGTTTTTAGTGAAATAAAGTTGTGTTAGTGAATTTTGTGTTTTTTTTTAAATCTCAGACAATGGTTGCTGCAAAACAGTAGGAAGCGGTGAATTTATAGGTTTGGTGATGAGGATGATCATCATCATGATGGTAGGTGATGACGATCAGGCGGGTTGACGATCAATGGCGATGGATGGATGACAATGCTTATTTGACATAATTAAAATTATGCTTGCTTGTTTATGGTGAGACGGACGTAACTTAGTCGGACGTAGTCTCTGGGCTGGTCACACAGGCCTGGCTGACTATATTCACACGGTTTAAAATGATGATTTCAGTTCATATTTCGCCACGAGCAAAGACTCGATATCTTTTAACTTCGCGCACAAATAGCACGTAGTTGAATGATCAATTTTATACAAAACTTGCAATTTTTCAACGTCTTCATTAATTTCAGGGATGGATTAGACACTCTTCTGTTAGTCTAACACTTGGTTACTTTTTGATCGGCAAATTTACAACTTCCAGGTGAAGTATGTGCAGGCGCGTGACGCAGGCGTGTACGAGTGCCAGGTCGGCACCGAACCCAAGATGAGCCACTTCGTCCAGCTCAACGTAGTCGGTGTGTATTCCAAGAAAACAAGTTTTTTTTTTAAAACGGGCTTTGGCCCACCACACATTCCCACCACTGTATCTCCTGTGTCGCCAGGTCCGACAGCGGTATCCAACCACGAAAACCCTTTTATATGATCTAAGGGAGCCCGAGGGACGTGCTAAAGCTGTCTTGGGACCCGCAACGAAATTAATCAGAAGAATATAAAAGGAAGAAAACCAGTTGTAAATCTATTACATATAATACGGATGCTCACTGCCGTAGGAGAGCCATCTTCGGCAAGAATGGGCCGGCTCGACCGGAGTGATACCACGGCCTCACAGAAAACTTACGCGAAACAGCATTGTGCTGTGTTTCGTTCAGTGAGTGAGTTTACCGGTGACCTGACTTCCCTAATCCCCCTATACCTATTCCCATTCCCTATACCCTCATAAAAGGCCGGCAACGCACTTGCGACTCTTCGGATGTAACGAATGTCCATGGGCGACGCCAGTTGCTTTCCATCAGGTAACCCGTCTGTTCGCTTGCCCCCTAAATATAATTTTAAATAAAAAAACATTTTTGGGTAAAAATGGGTACGGAACCCGAAAAAGCAGTTATCTGTATTGATAAGATTTAAGGAATTTATCCTCATTAAAGATAAAATATATTATTAATATAAAAACAGTAAACCTTGAGTGTCATTTAACATTTTTACAAAATAATCAATGTTAGGTTATAAAAAAAGGTAAGGAACAGTAATAATACACATATCGACTAAAAAAAAGTTGTTTGTCTGTTTGTACGCGCTAATCTCAAAAAGTACTGGACGGATTTGAATAAATCATTTTTTGTTTAATAGCTGTTAGGTCTGGGCAAATCAGAATGCAAATCAAATTTCAAGAATTAGCTTAGTTATATAGTTATATATATATAAGTTAGATATTTCGATGTGTTTATTTATATATAGAAGTAATCGTAACAGCTAAAATTATTAGTATACGCCTCCAACGGGGTTCGAACCTGCACCCTCTCGAGTGCTAACCATACGTCTTACCCACTAGGCGCTCCAGTTATAATTGTTCCCAGCTCAGCTGCAGTAATCCCTTAATACTCTCTCTGCTCCAGTGCCGAAGATCGAGATAGTCGGCGAGTCCGACCTGTACGTGAAGGCGGGCAGCACGGTGAGCCTCAAGTGCGTGATCACGCAGGCCCTGGAGGAGCCCGCGTATATCTTCTGGTACCACAACGATGAGCGCGTCCTCAACTATGACCGCAGTCTGGTCGAGATCCGCATGGAAAGACTGGCGCCTGATACCACAGTGAGTGTGACCCTAAATATTAATGTGAAGATTTGATTGTCCGTCAAACACCTGCCTGCTAATACTAAGAGATGTTGTTATAGTACCCGGCAAAAATATCATAGACCTTTTGAAAGAGATAATCACCTTATGTACAACTTTATAGAGCGTTAACTCTGTCGCATATATCGTGATGTTCTGTCAGTCGTTATTCAAATGAGATTGACATGTTATAAATTTTACGGCAGTGGGTAAATTCCCTCATGGTACCAAATCACTTTTCAGGTGGGCAACCTGATAATCTACAACCCGCGGCGCGAGGACTCCGGCAACTACAGCTGCTCGCCTTCCAACCTGGACTCCGCCTCGGTCGTGCTGCACGTACTGAGCGGTATGTAACTATAGCTTGTTACAACATGATCCAGGTGGGAAACCATGAAGGCGCCTCCACATTACTATTCCGGGTTCATGCACGTTTCATGTGAAAACACAACTGCAGTGTGAATTTGTGCCACTAATATGGAATAAAAGAAGAAGAGGCCGACCAATGAAATGGTAGCCTGGGGGGTTATTATGACCTCTTATTCCCAGCCAAGTTCCAGCCAGTCAGCAGTCACGTGACAGTAAATACGTGATGTTTGACGTTACCTAATGTCACTAACATAAAATCCATTCATAGACAACGAAAATAGTATTAATTCAATTATTATTTCAATAAGACGTTGTAATACGAAAAAAGAACAAGGCAAATGTTGGCCGTATATTGAACTGCCTGGAACCATGCCGGTTTGTAATGGTCATAATAGCCCCCCAGATGACATAAGAAAATTAGTTGGTTTAACATGGACAAGACTAGCAAGAAGCAGGACTGAATGGATAAGGCTGGAGGAGGCCTATGTGTCACGAGACACGCTGACTACTAACCCTAAGAATCCTATGTGCTGATTTAAAGTTGATATGCATATAATTAATTATTGTTAGTACCCGCAAAAAATGCAAAATGAATGTTGAGTCGCCATATTTTACAGCCCGCGGTGCGAGGGCTCATGTCGCCATGAGAGATGATAGGACGTTGCCATATCTGTTTCAGTTAAATGTTTCGTAGAACTCTGATTTAAATAAAAGTGTATTATTAAAAGCCAATTTGCCACAAAGAGTTGCAATGTAAAGTCAATAGATGGCGCTTAAATTGTGATATTTTCATTTTATGTCCTTATGTAATTTCTATATTTTTTCTGCGAATTGTCAATGAAAGTGTTAAAACATACCAATCCGTTTTACATTTACATTAATGATCAATTTTGAATTCCAGGTGAACAGCCAGCGGCAATGCAGCATGGTAATAGTGCGTCGCAAGCTGCCCCGGCGCTGCTGCTGTGTGCGTTGCCAGCCGCGTTGCGTCGCGCCGTGTCGCTAATCACACTCGTCGTCTTGATTATGTGGGTAGTTTAGTACCTACTAAGCTAAGCATCTATTACAAGCAATGAACTATTGATGTATAAATACGACTATTAAGCAGTAAAATTTCGTATCAGGGGCATGCAATTTTTATGAACGATGAAAAAGAATTTAGACAATTTTAGGGGGGTTAGGTTTAGGGATGAATATTTTTGAGAGTTGGTAACGCTGTGTCCTTGGGCGACAGCAGTTGCTTTCCAACAGTCAACCCGTCTGCTCGCTAGCTACCCTAAATATCATTTAAAAAATCTAAAAAGTTCCAAATTGTAAAACTGCCAAAAAATAGACTTATATTAAATTATTTATTTCCAGGCTGCAGTGTCACGACGAAGACGCGCCGCACTAGCGTCCCGTCCAACGTGCGCCGTTCGCTCAGTTGCAGAGAACTGACGAAAGATGGCGTTGAACAATTTACCGTCGGTAAAATCAATTACAGCGACCTGATAGAAAACAACAAGGAATGTCTGCTCGGTTTACTGACACCGATAACAGATCGCGCTGGGTGTGTTGATGTCCGGGTACTTTGAAAATCTTAAAGTAGGTTATTATGTTAAATCGGAACAAAAATGTATATTTTATTGCTTGCATTTCTTTTAACTTTTGTATAAAAATTATTTATATCGGAAGATAGACGATCAAATCGTAAAGAAATTATTTACATTCAACTTTACGTCCACGACAATTCTTGTATGTAAATAACTATTTATATTCCACTTTCGGAAAAAAGGATAAACAATATAAATGTGTATAATAAAGGGTACCCGACACGACACAAGGTAAGCCAAATTGATTGTAATAAAGATTAAGCAGTTAGCACAGACTGTCAACTTATGAGCGGAATTAAATTTTTATAACTCAAGTATCTAACGATATAGGCCCCTCGCGCGGTGGTTTTGTAAAGTTTGTACATATTATTATAAATAATATTATTATAAGTAACATAAATAAATTATATCTTTCGAGTTAATCACTAGGCGCTCCGTATTGCGGGTAGCGGGTTGCGTTCCGGGAATGAGAGACAACAAAACAATATATTACCCACGTTAGCATAGCTTCCGTGGCGCTATTGAGGCCCTAACCAACACGTTTTTCTTGTCGTGGTAGAATTGCCACGAATTGATAATACGAAGCCGACAAATTTGATCGGTGATTCTATAAAGAAACGATAAAGAAAACTTTATTGGCTAGGGGCAACTGGCTTAATACTAACTTAAGGATGGACTCTCCTGAAAAACTCACCTTTCGAATTTCGTTTTCCAAACTCATCTCATTAATATTTCTAATCTAGAAATCGTAATTTGAAATGTGTGAATACAATTCATTACTCACTCGCTCGAAACTAGTGGCACATTTTCTGAAAACGTAACCAGAAGAACAATTTATTCGGAAAACGCAACCGAAAGATTAATATATTCGGATAACACAGCGGAAAGAATAATATATTCGGATAACGCAACCGAAAGGTTAATGTTTTCGGAAAATGCAACCGGAACGCAACCGCGCGTCAGAGGTATGCAACCTCGTCTCAACATCGAAGGTTACTTTCGGTCTCCGGCTGAGTTCATCGCTAAGCGATCTGTGGTTGTTTGTGTTGAAGTTTGGACGTGAAGCACGTGAAAAGTCGTCTATTGAAACGTCAACGTGTACGCGTGGTAGTTGGAAAGCTATCGCATACTGGTGGAAACTTTGGTTGAATCGCAATAATATGGCAGATAATTCCATATAATTTTTTTATACATATAAACATTTTATATGGAATTATGTGCTATATTCAGTGCCAAGTTATTTTGATCCGACAGCGAGAACAAAGTAGCGTGCGACCGAAAAAAATAAGTAACAAGTCAATAGACGAACACACACACGTGTTCCGCGACCGTACCTAAGCTGCCATTCGACCGAACATTCAAGTAAGATTAAATTCAAAACTTCTTTGTACATGTTCAAAGGTTTTTTAATCAAACCAGGGAAAATTGTACTTTGAAATATACACATTTGCGAATGGGTCGGCTCGGCCGGAGTGATACCACGACCTCACAGAAAACTGGCGTGAAACGGCATTTTGCTGTGTTTCGTTCAGTGAGTGAATTTACCGGTGGCCCAACATTACCATTTCCCATTCCGCACTTTCGACTCTTCGGACTTTACGAGTCCGAGTCCATAGGTGACGGCAGTTGCTTTCCATTAGGTAACCCGTCTGCTCGCTTACCCTTAAATATCATTAAAATAAACATATTTGAATTAAAATACATATTCGAAGTATAGCAATACTAAACAAAAACTCTCAAAAATGCAGTCATACATCTAACTTTATAACAAGACCGTCTCAAATAAAAACTTGAAATGTTCGGGTGAATGTAGGCACGTGACTATACCTCGTAGCTTGAACAGTTTTCCAACCTCTATTTGTAACTCTCACATTTCTTTGTCGTATTATAGACACAGACAGTGAAAGCTACGTAAATGTTTTTTCTAGAATTATAATGATTTAAAATGGCACTAGCGGTCAATGACCTTCTGGTCAAGGAGCTATGACAGCACTGTATTTAGTTAATTCAAAAAGAGAACTCTTATGGAGGCTGTAAACTCTCGCCGAGAGCTCTTGGGCGAACGGAAAGCGGATGACAAGCGAGACGAGGCCACCGAAACCATTTACACTCTCGCCCTCGGGCCGTCTCGCTGTCTCGGCGAGAGTGTACAGCCTCCATAAAATATACATTGGAAGAACCTCTTTAAATGACAATCTCTAACTTTTAAGGAGTCCCAACTGATACACGTCTTAAACTGTTCTCGGATGTACTAAATACGATATTGATCTTTGCTTGGAAAGTCTGTCGCTTCATCGCGATTTGTATAGAAAACAATGTATGAAATTTTTTCTCCTATCAGAAATACAAATCGCAACACGTCAATGACCGCTACAACCAGATTACGGCGTGTGCCCTATAGAAAAAGGGAATATTTATATAGAAAAAAACTTGCAAACAGCTAGGACGCTTGTTGAATATTTCCAGCTACGAGGATATAGTATGTTAATATGATTTGTTAAACAGTGAATTGATAATTTCGGTTCGTTGACACTGTTACTGCCTCACTTGTAAATATATATGTAAGTAATATAAATAAAGATGAGATCGTTGAAACATTTATGTGTCTTTTTTTTAACCTTTACCTTTAGTTTTTTACCATTCAAATTAATATATTGAAAAATAAAACATTAAGCACAAAAACTATTTTTCTTTTTACAAAACTTTATACCAGATGGCGCTGTTTTTTGTTTAGTTTACAGTTAAATGACAAAAGATGGCTCTTAACGAAAATTACAATTAGTAACAAGATTTTTACTACATCTATTAAAATATATTTTAATGTACATTTTAGAAAATACAGTAAATATTGTTTCATTAGCAATTGCTGTTCTTATAATTCTTATATTCCATATGTAATTACCAAATTTAAATAAAATAACAAAATGAGATTAACGTGCTTTATTCAAATTCACGCACACACACAAAAGATATAAAATTTATAAATACAAGACTTCATTCATTTAATATAAAATTTATAAATACAATTTTTATAATTATGCAGTCGTAAAAAACGCAGAATAAAGTGTTGTTGATTGGTTATAAATAATAGCCAACCAAGAACGCAAGTAGAGATTTTAAAAAACTTCTACCAAAGTAGTAGAAATAGTTAATAAAAATGCATGCTGAGTTTGACAAAAGTAGAGTTATAAATTACATAAGTCTCCGAATAGAGTTTACTGGGAAAGTAGCAATGCTGATAGTGTACCGTTAGCTTTTTTGAAATGTTCTTTACGCTGCACTTGCACATAAAAGTACAGAAAAATATTTTTAGAGCCGCACTTTCACAGAGAACTCTATCACATGGTTTGCTTACACAATCCAACAGTAAAATGTTAACAATATACTCAATAATATCATAATAATATCTATGGACACTTCACACCACGTCAGTCTGGCCCCGTGCTAAGTACCCGAGGGACTTGTGTTACGGGTACCAGACAACGGAAATATATTTAATACTTTTTTGCTATACACATATTTAAGATTTTTATTACATGATATACACATATTTAATACACATCCGAGACCTAGGAACATTAAAAAACTTTTTGCTTCGTCGGCGGGATTTAAACCCGCTATCGATACGTCTACTAATAAACAAAATGGTTAAAAATCAACAAACGCCCTGGAACATCTCCATGAGGCCTGCAGGTTCGGAAACCTAGCGAGGAGAACTGGCGTAAGAAACTTTAGCTATTTAGTAATTTGTGAACTACAAAGCATCTTAGCTCATATACTATAGTAATATCCGCCAAAACAATGAGGTTTAACTCACCAAGAAGCAATGTATACACGCGCTCTGTCACTGTACCTCATATGTCTACTTCACTTTGTCTACTGTGTAATCGAAGAGAGATTACCAAATGACGTTCCATAGCAGAAGTGACTTGTGACTCCAGAGAGTAAAAACTGCAGGCTCAAACGGCAGGTTTGAGGTTGACTAAAATGCCGCTATGTACAAAAGTGCTTTTTGAGTGATGAGCAAAAAACGCCGCAATTTTTCTAAGGGCTTGGTGCTTCATAACGGCAATATTCATTTTAATAACTCGATGACTATAAAGGCTATTAAAATTTTAGTAATACACGTCGATAGAGATTTTTCTTCTGAATACAATGGCATGGCAAAATGTCAAAAACGGCCAGATGTTGGTAAACGGCATTTAAGCTTGAGGACAGCGGAGTAATCTAGTGTTAAACAATATTTCAACATAGCAATAAAAATTCTTATGAATAGCAACGTTTCGTAGCGATGTTAGATTTATATTGTTAAATCTAGAGTTGTAAAATATTTTTTATCAATGTCGACGTTACACAGATAATAAAATTCATGACATGATGTGTGCAAAAAATTTCTAAATCGTATAGATATGGAACTAAAATTTTAGATTAATTTGTCGTCTGTGTCAACGTATCAAAAAATATTTTTTAACGAAAACAAATGACCCGAGACGTCTATTTTTAGTAGACGCCAGCTAATCCTGTAATATGGGACAAGAATCTCTCGTACTATGTGTAAGAATGCGAAAATAGACGACACAATATATCTGATGATTAATACCACAATAGCAAAAACAACCAGTATGCCGACTTCTTACAAACTAAAAAGTCGAAGCGGGTACGGCTTTCACAACTTTGACAAGGATGTAAGCATACTTGACGTATCCTTACAGCAAGTGCAGCAACTACTAAAGCTAATAAAATTCTACTGTACGACGTCGACTACAACATTCTTTTTCCTCTACGCCTCTGCAGACGACATGGGCGCTAGTGCAATGTCGATAAAAAATGAAACGTCATACATGGACAAAAGTGGCATTTTATAGGGCCGAATTAATCTCGTTGGCGGTGACGGCGTGCGGTGGACAAATAGCGTAAGGCAGAGCCACCACGCACGCCGGCCAATACTTATTACATATTAAGTCAAAACAATTTCGAAAAATGTTCTAAGTCGGGTTACTGATTAGTTCTGTGTATTGTGTTAATACTGAATGCCGCCTCCAAAAATTATGAGCGTGTATCGAATTTTTTGCGGCTTTAGGAGACATAAACAATATTTTATTTCCCGGACATGTGTTGTAACAATAATTAAGTTTGGGAAATATTTAGCGCCACCTGTTAAACTCTAAATTTTATGTTACATAGTCGTTAAGAGCTGTCTGAAATCGTCAAAAGCAAACATAGACGGAACAGTTTATAAGTGGGATAGAGCGTGATTAATGATACAATCATACCATAGAGGTAATATTCTCTTATTAACGCGTACGCTCTCCACCTACAATGTAATCTGCAAATATGAAGTAAAAATTAGGTAAGTATACTTAAACGCTTAGTGTAGTCGCAATTAAAAGCATTTCATATGGTAGGTTAAATGTGTGATTTATGTGGAATAATTGGCGCGGCTCTCTGACTCGCCAGTCGGCGCACTCGCTTCGCAATTAGGGTTGCCACACGCCCGTAATTAAATACTTATTTTTAGATGCTAGCGGTCAAACACACCACTGTGCTACGTTGTGGGTAACTGACATGGAAATACAAGTAGAAAAGATGAAATACGAGCTACTCGTTAATTTGAATATAAATCTATTTGCATTTTCTAAATAAGAAAAAAAACAATATTTCAAATTAATAACAATGGATAACATAATATCTGTCATCCTTCATGAAAGGGCGTGCGTATTTTCGACAATATGGTCATCCTTGTGAGAACAATGGGTAATACGAGCATTATCTACGTGCTCATTACGGTGTGGGGTCCCTCGTAAACCTCAATTAATTTAAATTTGACTCCACATGTACATAATGGTAGCCCTTAAGTCTCAACCCGCGGGTCAGCCCACGAAATTATTTGTAATGTAAGGGTTAACACTCGTTGATACGAATTATCACTACATACTCGTGAGAAATAAGCTTTTACATCCGAGGATTTTAGGCGTGGGTTTCCCTACTTAAGTGCATAAATGCGAAGTCTGGTTGTTCCTCTTTGACCAATATTGATGGGTGCGTACAGTGCGTATTATTATACTGCCAATCCAAGAAAAATCTGAGGACAATATCTAAATAATAATAATAATATCTATAGACGCTTTACACCATGTCAGTCTGGCCGCCTAAGTACCTGAAGGACTTGTGTTACAGGTACCAAAATCTGTTTTTTCCGTATCCCGTATCTTATCATAAGGTGAGGGTTTTTTCATATTTTGTTATAAATGACCTTTCGCTTAAGCATCTCGGTATTGACATATTGATAGTGCATAAATACTAAATAGTATGATAATGATTTATAATGATTCTTATTAATATGTCACAAGTGACCCTGCTCATGACAAAATAATAACAATGCGCTAATAATAGCTATCGTCACATGATAAAAACAAGTCGTAAAAAAGACTACTTGATTCAAATTATATTGAATGAAATTGTATATTGATCATTTGATTCATATTACCCATATCCATTAATATCCTAACATTGTAAAATTTGTTATCTGTTTACGTTTTGACGACCTCTGTGGCTCAGTTGGTAAGCGCGTTGGTAGCTTAAGCCGGAGGTCGCGGGTTTGAATCCCGCCGACGGATCAAAAAAAATTTCAATGTTCCTAGGTCTTGGATGTATATTAAATATGTGTATCATATAACAAAAATCTTAAATATGTGTATAGTATAAAAGTATTAAATATATTTCCGCTGTCTGGTACCCGTAACACAAGTCCCTTGGATACTTACCACGACGTACTGTCGTGGTGTGAAGCGTCCATTAAAAAGAATACTCTGAGAACCAAAATTCGTCAGAATCCGTTAAGAGGTTTTGGCATGATTGATGAACAAACATTCAAACCATCAAATTTTAACATTTACCATAATGTTAGTATGATTATAATTTGGATAACTTAATCCGCGGTCCGTGACCTTATTTAGTTTAAGATCTGTGAACTTGAATCGTGCGCTGCTCTAACTACCGCCACGACTGGCAACTTGAATCGTTCTCCATAAGGTGAAATGTTAATCTAGTAAGTATTATATTGCACCTTCATACCTTTTATGATCTAAGCCCATATTGTAAAATAAGGTTCATACAAAACCTTCACACAAAAGCAAGACAATTAAATCTAATGTATAAAATTCTCGTGTCACCGTTTTCGTTGCCATACTCCTCCGAAACGGCTTGACCGATTTTGTTGAAATTTTTTGTGCTTATCCGGTATCTATGAAAATCGGCCAACATCTATTTTTCATCCCCCTAAATGTTAGGGGTAGTGCAACCCTAATTTTTTTTGGCAAAATAACATCTACCGGATCAGCTAGTAATGTAAAAGAAAAGTTTTAAGAAGATTCAGATTTTGAACTTCATTTTCTTGATATTGGGCCCTTGCTAAGTATTTTTTTGCGATTTTTCAAAATGTATGGAACTGACATGACAAGAGTCGAATGTCGGCCTTTTAATCTGTTATATAAAAAAATATATCTACAGCCGAACATATAACCTCCTCGTTTTTGAAAGCTGGTTAAAAATAAGTCGGGCTCTCCTTCCTGACGATACAACTCCAGAACGCAAGAACCGATTTTCAAAGTTTTGCATTCGTTAGAAAGTTCTCGGGTTCTATAAGGTTTGTAGCAAAAAATTATCAGGAAAGGTTACCACACGGAAGGAGCCGCGGGCAACAAGTAGTCTATTGTATAAAAATAATTCGGGTTTTCATTCCTGACGATATAGCTCCAGAACGCACGAACCAATGATTTTGCATTCGTTCGAAAGGTCTCGGGCTCCATGAGGTTTGTAGCAAAAAAACAGGAAAAATTTCAAGAGAAAAAATACCTTTCGTGGGCAACAGCTAGTATTCTGATAATATTTTCGAACGCTGAGTCTGTTCCGCAAATTTTTCGCATAGCTCTTTACTTGAAATGTGAACTGCCCTTATACACTTAACGTAATTTTATGGATAATCTACTCCATGTTTAACACTTGACGCTATAATTTTCCATAGATCTAAATCAATTTTTACGCCGCGCGCCGCGCATTAAGTTGATTATCATCAGGTAAACGGTAGCATTTTGCGGGGTACTAGACGCCCACCGTTGTGATTTATCCACTAGATACAACCTGATTATTATAACATAAGGCTTTGTGTCAACGACATAAGGATTATTATTATACAAGTTGCGAGGTATCATAACTTTGAACAGACTTTGCACGGAGACACAAATTTTTGTAAATCGTGCAAATAATACAAATTGTTACACGTGTGTAAGTCTAAAAATGACATTGCTGGCTTTGCATTGTTTGTTTAACTTGAATATCTAACGTCATATAGGGACATACACCATTGATGTGTTTGCCATAACATAATATGTAACGTTAGGTAGACTCTATAGACCAGGCAAAATAAATATTTTTTTGTTTGCATGCCACTGAAGCCCTCGTAAACGGCAGAAATTTTTTGTAAGCATTTGGTTGACGCTTCAGGATATTTCAAATTAGCAACGCTGTCAGTTTCGCTACTCATTAAATAATGGTACGGTATTCTTCGATCCGATTATGTTTAGGGGGCAAGCGAGCAGACGGGTTACCTGATGGAAAGCAAATGCCATCGTGACTAGGGCATCGAGACCGGGTTTACCCGAAACTCGAAAACCCGTATAAACTCAGGTATTGGGATCGCAAAAAACCCGGGTTTGAAAAATGGAAAACTGGGTTTTTCGAGCATTTCGCGTTTCTTTTCTTCTTTTACGATACTTTGTTACTTAGATGCTAAAAGAATACTTTTACTTTTATAAAAATCGTTAATAAGAGTTTAAATTTCTTTTTTTGACAGTTAAAACTTTCTTAAGTACTTCTGTTATTTAAAAATATTTTGAATAGTGTTTATTTTGTTTTTTGTGTTGATTTATTGTTTGTATCTGATTGATAGTGATTTGAGCATTAAAGACTAATTATTAAAATTGTGATAAATATTTTGAGCAAAGACTATAAAAAATATGATTTATGAAGCTTTTTTATCTAAGCCATTTTTTTTAATTTTCTCATTCTTTTACACTAAGTACGGGAGGAAAAACGATGTATAAAATATTATATTATTGTTTATTTTATATAAAAAAAACCGAAAAAACTCGAAAAACCCGAGTACCCGGGTTTTACTTAGTAAAAATCCGAAAACCCCGGTTTTGAAAATTGGGTTCGGGTTTTGATGCCCTACTCGTGACATCCGAATAGCCGCAAGTGCGTTGCCGGCCTTTATGAGAAAATAGGGGATGAGAATAGGGATAGGCGGATTAGGGAAGTTGGGCCACCGGTAAACTCACTCACTGAAGAAAACACAGCACAACGCCGTTTCACGCCAGTTTTCTGTAAGTCCGTGGTATCACTCCGGTCGAGCCAGCCTATTCGTGTCGAAGCATGGTTCTCCAACAGCAAATCGTATGATGTCAAATTCAAATACATATCAGTTATTCCAGCATACCTGCCATAAGCCAACCGTTGGTATTCAGCAGTTGGTACCTGATATTACGTTCCATTCCTAGACGTAATACAATTCTGTCTAGAACCAGTTTGGGGTTTGCTCGAATTTGTCTCATGTCGCGACTTAATTAAAATCAATGTCTTTCTATTAGCAATTACCGGATAACGATTTATGTGAAATTTGTACACTGTTACTTAAGATCGATAACGTTCAGTTCGTTTTAGAAATAATTACTTCACGGACTGAAACTGTATTTGAGTTACGACGTTACGGCAATTAGATTTTAAGCTATAAAGGTATATTTCAAAGTTTTTTCTTCAAGAGGTATATTTTCATTTCCTTCCCAAAAATATACCTAGGTAACAGTGACATACGACGCTGACGCGCGTGTTTTTTATTAACGGGCTGTCGGCCAAGCGCCCCCAGTGGTATGTCAGCTTCCAGTATCTCTTAAAATTAATAAGTTTTTGACAAAAGTCATCTCAGTTCTTAGACCCTATAGAAAAAGGTGATTTAAAAAAATTAATTAAATTGTTAAGGACGGGCACACAGTCAAGGGTACAACCAGCGTCAGGGAATGCTTAGTAAAAACAGGCATATGTACGTATTAAATAGATTCTTTTCGTTTCCTCTAAAAACCTCGACGTTACCCGCATCCATCTCGCGATAGCAATAATTGCCCCAAGGTCGCAAATTCGTTTAATGTAACAAAACAATCTCGACTACATCCTTTCATTCCCTTTCATATGAATTTTGACAGCAGTTTTAACGATTCAGCGATTTGTGTGAAAAATATAGTTTCTTTGACGTTTAGCGACTGAACGCGAGTTCATCGCTATCGCTATTGCTGATTGTTTGTTGAACGATACTTTTAACCGACTTCCAAAAACAAGCAGGTTATTACATAATAACCCTGCCAGACGCTCTAAACCCAAACATAATCATTTCTCTATCTATACTAGTCTATATCTATACTTATATTATAAAGAGGAAACCTTTGTATTTTTATATTTTTGTATGATAGGCTTAAAGACTACTGGACCGATTAGAAAAATTTTTTTACCACTACTTAGAAAGATTTTTCCGAATCCGTAAGCTATTTTTTAACCTGGAAAATAGATTACATTTTTTTTAGTATTAAAAAAATATAATCTATTTATTTTTATATTATTGTAAAGTGTGGAGTAAGTCGTCGAAAAAACTGCCGTATGTTAACGATTCTCGCGAACGCTGCCTAAATGGTTAGAGATGGATAGTTAATTTCTATAGAAAAGTTGTAGAACTCAATAATGCCTACAAAAAAGTCCGCGATAGTATAAATCAAACATTTATATTTACCATTCTTCCATAGAATTCAAAAGCAATTAAAATTATGAGCCTAGGTTTATTGATCATATTATCGTCAAATACTAATCTTTATCCAAATAAACTATTTATTGAGCAAGATTGTTTCAATAGCTATAAATTACTTCTTATTTTATTCCAATCTTACAATCCATTCAAAAGATATTACGAACTTAAAATTATACGAAACAAGAAATGTAACACGAATAAAAAACCTCTAAAAACGTACAATACAATTTTTTTTCGAAGAGCTTCAAAAATAACGTCCACCTGTACGAAGTCGGGGCGGATCGCTAGTATCAGATAAAAGTGACCTCGTGCAAAAACGAGTGCTGATTTTTGACATGAATTATAAGGACGCATCGTCTGTATTTGCAATACCCGACTTGATATACAAAATCAGCTGATTGTACCTCAAATAACAAATACAGTTTCTGTAGTTTTCTACATTCATAAGATATTTCAACGACAAGCTTCCGATAGTGTATACTTTTATAATTATTGACTTAGGTTAGGCTTAGGTTTTTGCTTGCTTAGGATTGCCATTTTCCGAACTCTTCTCTTGTTACGACTGCCAAATCTACACATATAATGAAACAATAAATTAGGAGTGTCTGTACATTTAATATTTTTAAATCAATGTTGGGGTTCTAAGAAACAGTAATGGAACACATATCGAAAAAAAAAGTTGTCTGTTTGTACGCGCTAATCTCAGGAAGTACTGGACGGATTTGAAAAAATCTTTTTTGTCTAATAGCTATTAGGACTGAGCAACATATAGGATACTTTTTATCCCGGAAGAAATGCACGGTTTCCGCGCGATATACGGTCAACGAAGTTGCGGGCACCAACTAGTGTTCAATATATATTTGCTACGGTAGTAGCCTGTATTCGTTTCACGTTTGCTAAATTTCTCCAAGTTTTACAAAAAAGAATATTGGTTTAACAAAGAAGAGAAGATGCCCATACCTGTGTGTCTTAAGATCTAAGTTCTTGTCGTGTTGTTCACATTATGACATGTTGTCTTATGATACCTTTTGCGGAGTTTGTCTCTAATGTGCATCAAGCCTTAGGGACACTCCATAATGTACATTTTTTAATGATATTAAGGGGGCAAGCCGTCGCCCATGGACACTCGTAACATCCAAAGAGTCACAAGTGCGTTGCCGGGATTAGGGAAGTTGGGCCACTGGTAAACACACTCACTGAACGAAACATAGCACAACGCCGTTTCACGCCAGTTTTCTGCGAAGCCGTGGTATCACTACGCTAAACCGACCTATTCGTGCCGAAGCCACGGCAATGAGCATCCGCATTATATACTTCAGATCGGAAAATATCTCATTGATACACGCCTCCAACGGGGTTTAAGCCTGCACTCTCTCGAGTGCTAACCAAAGGTCCTACCTACTAGGCTACGGGCGCTCTAAAACGTCACACCTAAAGGGTGGGGGGAGGGGGTCGACGAAACGTGACATAGTGTGAATATGGGTGGGAGAGTTCCTCAGTCTTGTGACATCACATTTAAATATATCTTGAAATATAAAATATTAATGAAGTGGTTTTAAGTTTTAGACGTAAAATCGTTTATTTGTGACGTCATACTAAGGAGGGGGGGTGACAAGGGGGGAGGGGTCTAAAAATCATTAAAAAATGGTGACGTACTTAATGAATGATCCCTTAGACCGCTTCCGATTTCCATACTGGTATGGTTTATGTGGTCTAGTATTTAGGCGCCCACTCCTTGAATATTATATGACGTGTGTATTACTTATAGTTGTAAATATTTTGAGATAAGTCGATTTATTGAGTGGAAGTGGCGCGTGATTCAGCGAACATTTTGTATCGCACTACTTTTATTTTTATGAGAGACATAAAATTATGAATTGCTAGATATTTTATAGGGCGTATAAACATGATTTACTTCTGTTGTATAATAAACCTAAATAATACATATTGTAAGATGAGTAGTAATAACTAAATATATATGAATTTGGCCGGCTATTTTATCTTTTTTTTAAGCCTATGTTAATAATAGAACAATTTGGTTTCAGGAAAAACAGTTCTACAGCCCTTGCCTGTTTTAACTTTGTTAGACATATTTCAGAAAGCCTTGACAAAGGAATTTCAGCTCTAGCGATATTTTTAGATATGAGTAAGGCATTCGATTGTGTCGACTATAAAATACTCCTTCGGAAACTGGAGAGATACGGCATTAGAGGAATAGCACTAAAGTGGATAGAAAGTTACCTTAAAGACCGCAAACAAAGAGTTGAAATTACTATCATAGAAAATAACATCAAGAAAACATATATGTCTGGCTTTCTTACTAATGAATGCGGCGTTCCACAAGGAAGCGTATTAGGACCATTGCTGTTTCTTTTCTATATTAACGAACTTCCCTTTGTAACGGACCAAGAATCTATTCTGTTTGCTGACGATACAACGCTTATAGTTAAATGTAAAAATAAAAATGACTTAAAATCTATTGCAATAAAAGAATTGAACAAAATAATTAAATGGTTGTATGATAATAACTTACATATTAATACGAGTAAAACTAAGTTCATAAAATTTCAATCCATAAATAAAAAAGAAGATAAAATTGATATAACTTGTAATTTAAATGATAAAAATGCCTTAATAGAGGAAGTTAATGCCACGAAATTTTTAGGAATAGTTATTGACAAATACCTCAATTGGAAAGCTCACGTTGACTCAATTGTGACTAAATTGGACAGGTTTGTATATGCTCTCAATAGATTAAGACAAATTGCATCTAAACAAGCCGCCTTGACTGCCTATCACGGATACGTGTCTTCAAATCTACGGTATGGAATTATACTGTGGGGCAACTCAAGCGATAGTATTAGAGCATTTAAAGTCCAGAAAAAATGTATAAGGTCGATATGTGGTGCTGGTTACTTGGACAGTTGCAAGCCGCTGTTTGAACTGTTGAATGTCTTGCCTTTACCATGTCTCTACATATACGAAACGGCTATTTTTGTTTATAAACATGCATACCTGTTTACAAAAAATAAAGAATTAAATTATTATAGAGGTAGAAAAGGAGAAAATTTATGCATTCCCGACCAGAAACTGGCTCTATTTT
>JAOTAV010030198.1:0-20296 GCA_026546445.1 Cyclargus thomasi
CTCCCACAATAATCTAAGATAACTATATAGTCTAAGTCCAACATTGTAAGCATACTCATTTGTGGTGAGAAAATAAAAATGATAAATAAAAAATGTCACTCTAACAGTTAATACTAATCTAACGACACCTCTCAAAACCCATCAAGCAGTTTAACCTGCAGAGTGTGCCAAACAATTATCCACACATACATACATACATACATACATACCCTCCTTCTGGCGCAGTCAGGTAAATAACCTTCTGAAGTTAGTAAAACTTGAGACAGACCGAGTAGACAATGAAACGGGAAACTGAAGCGACATTTGATCGCGTCTTCCGCGTCACCTGACGAAATACACGACTTGTCGATTTCGCAACTAGCTGGAAACCTGATAGAAACGTTTTTAATGCGATTCGACTATGAAAAATATTTAAAACTGACAGACTGACGGACATAGTGATCTATAAACGCACAGACTGTAGACTGAACGGATCGGGCTAAACTTTGAGTAGGGGAGCCCAAAAGGGGAATTTTGGATTTACTCGAGCGCGTCAGATTAAGCTAGTAATTACTTCCTACATGTATCTGATTATCATAATATAAAAACAGATGTCGTAGTTAGTTCGGTTAGTAAAAAAGTACCGAAATGTCGTCGAAACCATCAGACTAAGATAGGGTTTGTTAAAAATACACCACAGAACACTTTCATATAAAGCACTGATGATTTTAATGTAAGGTAAGCCTGTAATAAGCCTCATATTTACATAACCAAGTTTCCCAGATATTTTATGTCACATTCAATTAAATTCTTTAGCCCTTGCTATTTAAAATCGACTAATAAATGATCAATGTTTTATAGCCTTAAAATCGCTATAGCGTCTTATCCTACCGCCAAATTAAAAAATGCCCTTTTTTCAATGTTTTACCTAGTTAATATACAAAACGTACTAGGTCTCCATGACGCTCGAGTTACTACAAAAATAGCACTCTCACCTCCCTGACTATGTTATGACGCGGGAATTATCTAAGAGAAGATATCAGTAGAAAAAGTTTACAGCAGCACCCCTAGACAAGTATCAAACGTGTATCGTTTACGATAATAATTGCTTGGCGTGTTTTTGTATAGGATTGACACGAACGAAAAGTCACGTGATCTAGTCGAGTTCGAATATGTCAATCTCATACAAAACAAGGGAAGCGATTATCGTAAACGTTAATCGCTTGCCACTTGTCTAGGGGCAGGATTGACAAAGTTGATGACAATGGAAATCTGCCAGTCTATCCTGAAAATCTTTCAGTTATTCGTCGTTCTAATGCACATTAGACAAAATATTTATATTGAGTTACAAATAGCGTACTAAAACAGCATTCCTCGTGATTTTGATAAATAACTCCTTATTCTATATTTTATTCTAGAATATTTCGTACTTTGACTTCGCGATGCTTGATCGGTATCATGCGATTTTGTGACATATCCTTTGAATGGCAAGGTCGTTTTTCAATTAACATTTGAAATACAAAATATTTAAATTACCTATTTTATTACAATAACGTTTTAATGACGCAGCTTTCTCAGGCATCCTTCAGGTGGTGTTGCAACTTTATTAGCATTTTAAATTTTGAACGACACATAGACGCCATATTATTATGAATAGAAGGGCAATTATTAATATTCTTCTAGAAATTTTTTTCCATGTCTCTTTAAATCCGAGATTACCTACCTATTTGTACAAGTCAGCCAATATGATTAATAAAAGTTTAATTTGATGAAACAAAGACAGCAAACGCTATAATTCCTATATTTCTTTTATGTAAATGGGAAAGTGTATGTGTTACCACTTAACACTTAAGGAGCTGATTTTGATGAAGTTTTGAAGATGAAGAACCTAGGAAATGCTTAATGCAGAAAACACTTTCCCTTACAATAAATAAATTTTGACGTAACCTTTGCGAGCAACATGATGGATATGATTTTGAATTTGGATTCTGTAGCGTTTGTTTTTTTACTAAAGTTTTAACTTAAGCCAGACAAAACTTCCTGCAGGCTAGCATGACCATCGTAGGAAAAGAATAGGAAAAGTGATCGATTTTTTGGGATAAGTTGACAGATTTCCATTGTGAACTTCAACTATCCTGCTAAGTATCTTAAAGCGCTTGGTAAGAATTGAAAAAAAAAAGAAATACTGACAGATTTTCGGCAAATACCTCTGACCTCTATATAAATACGCTGGATAAGCCATCGTAAGGCGATTTTGGCGCTGAAGGCAGTGGCGGACGGAAAAGGAACTAATGATAGAGATGGGACAATGAGCCAGAATATATCGATAAAATTTACCGTCTGAGAGCCATGCTTCAAATTATCTCAGTAATGAGCTGTTAATTCAAAGGGTACCCGTCAGTCCAGCGCGTTTGTATAACTATTAGATTTTGTCAAAAAATATCAGAAACTGCAGCATTGGAAAAGTTGCATACCTTAATATAGTTTATCAAGACCATAATAAGTCTATTGATTGGAAGTTCGAAACCAGTTTCTTAAGTCTCCACACCACGTCATTCAATTTTCTCCTCGTAACAAGTCGAAAGTGACTACATTATGGTTTTTATGTAATACGGCATCAATTAGGTTATTTAATAGTTATTATTAAAATGAAAACACGTGTATTGAAGATTTGTGTCGCGAAAGTTCTTGATATCAGGCAAATAGCTGGATAGACTTTCGTGTGTTTTCATAGAGGTTTGACTGGGTGTAAAAACGTAGGATCATGCTTACTATAGTTAACAAACTAAATATCTAAAAACGAAAAACACGACGGCAGAAACTATTGCAATTTTAACGTCAAATTACGTATATTCCTAAAATAGCTATTTAAAGCCCTTCTTTTTGATACCTTACTGAACCGTATATGATGTTTGTTTAAAATAATTATCATTTATCTATTCACCCGTCTGCGCATTTCTTCCGTATGTATATATGCATGTATGTATGTATGCATATTTGTATCTATGTATGTTTGATTGTTTGCCACGCTCTGCAACCTAAACTTGATGGATTTTAAAGTATGACCTCATACTCGTTCATCGTACATCGTTAGATTCATCTTGATAGCGCAAGTGACACTGGAAACATTAAAAAAATTAATGAATATAAATGGTGGATTTTGAAGTCAAAATTGTGAGGTTACAAATTTTTTTTTTCCGCCCATTTAGAACGAGTAGGGGTTGTCAAAATGAAGGGTTTTAAATAGCCATTCTAGAAATATATTTAAACGCCAAGTTCAAATAGCAATGGTTCCTGCGGTCGGGTTTTCTGTTTTTGAACATTTAGCTTGTTGTGTTTAGTAAATATTATCTATTTTAGTTATTGGTGATACTTTTTGCAATGTTTTTAAGCTGCACAAGAGGCTCATAAAAATCTGTTACTGTTATTGTCTCTTAATACGTAGGCGCAGTTCTCATACGCAGCATCGGCAGTTGACACGATTACCCTTAAAAGTTGAACCACAAGAATTCGGTAATTGTACCGGTATTTTCACACGATATTAAGAATTGATTGACCGTAAGTACTAAAGTACCGTGGTACGAGTTTTTTTATAATATACGTCTAGATGTGTTCGCCCAATATTGTCGATAGCGGTCTAGGGTTAATACCCTGCGTCTAAGAAATTGACATTTCCATACATAACGCGATTGTCAACGCATCTATATTCATTTTTCGACATAAATTCTTAAAAATATTCACCAGATTATTCTGCCCACCACCTTTATACGCCTATGATAGACGGTTAATGACCTCTCTCGCCAATGCTGGGTGAACGCATATAGCCCTTTTCCAACTTGTGGTTCGTGACTACCCGAATTACTTAGCATGTCTATGTTTAATAATTTGTTCTCTATAGCAGGATGCACAGATTGGCCGATATCTCTTCTTTATCTCTTTTTTCATGTTATTACGATAATCACGCTAAGCCCGTTGAGGATTAATTAACCAATAATATTAACTAAACAGTAATTGGGAAACTGGCAACAATAATAAAAAAACAACAAAAATACTGCCGTCAAGCTTAAATGCCGTTTAACAACGTCTGGTCGTTTTTAACATTTTGATGCCATCATAATCAGAAGAAAAAGCTCTATCGATGTGTATTAGCAAAATTTTTGTAGCTTTTAAGTCATCGAGTTATTAAAATTAATATTGCCGTTGAATGAACCAGTACCAAGCCCTTAGAAAAGCTGCGGCGTTTTTTGCTCATAGCTCAAAAAGTACTTTTTGTACAAGCACTTTAGCTTGAGGACGGCAGAATACTCCGATGTACCAAAGCATTACGTTCCTATATGACCTCAATAAAGACTTAAGCCTGCAACATGCATTGGCCAATCTTACAACTCCACTATATGTCACAGGTCAGCTTTTGAAGCACTTAAAATTTCATTAAGGTTATTTTTATTACGTACCGCTTAATAGGGAAGTTACATTAGAAAATAACAGGTAATCTTTTAATGCTACAACTAGCGTCTATTGCTGAATCTTATTGGGGACATAACAGGAGTTTAATGCCGAAATTTTAATGGTTGTTTTTTTTATATTTTGAATCTATTCATACGTTATTTTGATTGGTCATCGCCAAAACTTTAACCGATGTCTACACACCAATTGCATAAAATAACTTTTGTTACATTATCTCAGGAGCTTAGAATCCACATCCAGCACATTGCTATTGCTATGATTGGACCAGCAACACTTGCCTATGCTATCAAACTGGTACAAACTTTACGGAAAAACTATGAGACTTTCAGTTTTGGACATTTGAGCAAGACTTGGGCATAGTAATTTTTTGAATATGCTAGACGAACTATAACAAAAAAATGTACCTAATAAAAGACAATAATAAATTTTAAAAATTATATTGTTCCAACTAAGGTGCGGATTACGGTCTATACCTTAGCAACTAACTAAAAACTCGATGCATATGCAACTGTAAAGGTCACACCGGCTTTTAATGTCTCGCAAACTCTAATAACTAAAGGGCGATCGGCAAAATGTATGGAGGCTGGACCATAGATCAACACGTTTAGCTCCGGACACTTTTCACTCGATGCATTTGGCCACATGATAAACATTTGTTAGTCTCTAGGTGGCACTGTATGCAATGAACGAGAAGATGTAAAGTACTATTGGTGGAGTGTGTCCGGGTGGAGTCAGAGCGGTGCAGGTTCGAGGCTGAAGCGATTATTTGAAGGTTTTCAGTTATAAATATGTCACGACCCGTTATTGGTCCTTGGACCATTTTATCCGGTTCTCCTTTGCGCGTTTTGGCTAGTGTTTTGGAATAATGTTTTAACCGGCCATTAATCAACAGTTGTTAATTTTTAGTGATATCACCAGAAACTTTAGACCGAAATTAATTTAATTTTTAATAAAAAAATAAAGAAGCTTGATTAATAGATATTTATAACTGAAAACCTTGAAATAATATTTTAAATTACACGGTACAATTGATAATGACGTCACTTTATATACATTATGTATGTTATTTTAATGTTTTGCATATTTTTTCCGGCGCACGCGCAAGTGTGTTGCGGACATTTTTTCAAGGTTGGTATGCCCCTCTTTCACCATCACTTACCCGTGAACAAAAATGCTAATTTTCATACGCACGCCACACAAGTGATTTCTAACTTTACACCTATGTATTAAAGTCTAATTTAGTTTGATAACGCCTGATAACATCCGGTACGAACATCCGTAATAAGAAACAGACAATTCCATAGTTTCCCAAATAAGGACAGTTTTGCTTTCCATTGCGAATAAATCGTAGGTTTTTGTTAGTTTGTGTGCTAATGTTACTTTTCCATTTCCTCACTTGTAACTGTCTGAGGTCTTATCAACTTAAAATTACTATACAACTAAGAGGTTTTCCACAAGTCTATATTTTTATTAAAATATAAACTAAAGTATTATTTAGATTCTAAATATTCCTCTGAAACTACCTTTTCGTTCAGCCATTTTAAGCGACTTAAAAAAAGGCGAAGTTAAGTTATAGGGCTGTAAAATATTTTTTGTGTAAAAAAACAATCGACTACTAAGCAAATTCGTGGCCGCCTGGGTATGCCCACTTTAAGACTAACTATAGAAAAATAACAATAATGACCAAAAATACACGTGAAACTGGTTTTAAGGTCACTTAAAACCACGAAAGAAACTTACAGTACATTTTCGCAACAACCTCTTTTGTAAGACACGCATTTTTCATCTCTCTTCACACAATGGAAATGTGTGAGATGGAATAATGGGTAATGAGTATGCTAAGTAACTGCATTCACAACGGTCGTCACTGATAACACTAATACTAGGAATGTCTAGAATCTAGACGTATCTAAACAAAAAGACGAACAATACTGTAAAACTGGAAATGGCAGTGCAAGCCCATGCCAATGTTAAACATTTAAAACAAGGTATACCTGATAGGAATTTGGTGTTGACTCTGTTAATTGAGATGCCTGAATCAAATCAAATTCTTTATTTACAGAATGTAGTGTTACATTATATATGCAGGTGGTAATAGTTAAATAATTGAGTTCTTACATTCTACCATGTTTAAGCACGGTGTGTGAAGTTCTAAATATTTTGTATCATTTTTATATATTACACGTCATAGGAAATTAATATCATGTACTTATTTTATAACATAGTATTAAAGATCATAAAGTCAACAATTAAATGGAGAATTCATTATAGAGTTTAGTTACGGCTAGTTAAAATCAAAAAATAATTTTGTGTATCGGTAAATTTAACATCATTCAAAATCATTTAAAAATAATAATAATAAATATCACAGTAAAATAATAAGGTCTAATAAGATAGTAGTACAATGAGACCTGGGACATTTCTCCGCGCTAGTTTTGTCCCGGAAAATTGGGCCCCTAAGATTTAAAACATCATGATTCATGAAACCAATTCACAAATTCTAAATAATTTAGTAAACCTGTGTTAATCTTGAACATATTTTTAAATCAGCCATAAACATAAAATTATTTGTAGGGTTATCTAACTATTAGAATTTTAGAAAAATCTATCACCGTTTCCGTACATCCTAAGAGCTTGTAACTATAAAATTTAGCACAAGATTTTCTCTGATCCTAGATTATATTCAATTAACCTACCTATGTAGTAAACACAGCAATTACTGTGCTCAATTTGATAATTATTAAGCACTTGTATTTCTGCCCTTCGTGAAAAGAAAGTATAATTTAGGTTTGTGGTCATTTATAAATCGCCAGCTGATAATCTGTTTTACCTATTTCCGTTATATGGATTTAATTACTAGAATATGAAAAACACTCTACGGCCATGTAAGTTAAAAAGCCTCTCGGCCACGCACTTCAAAAACCCTTTCTACGGCCATGTAAGTCAGTCACCTTAGATTTTTATATATTTAGATGGCGAACCCGACGTAGTCCTGCCAGTCCTCATTTGTTAATCTAAAGTCAAAATTATTAAATCCCCAAAAAACATAAAAATTTCGTCAGTCGGTCCAGTCGTTTAGGAGTTCAGTGTTAAACACACGCACGCAATCCTTACTTCCTTACTAATGTAAATGGGAAAGTTTGTTTATTTATTTGTTTTTTCTTTTGTCCTTTCTTCACGCCCTAACGAAGCAACCAATCGACTTGATTTTTGGCATGAACTTAGTTGAAAGAATAAAGAGTAAAATCACTAACATAGGCTACTTTTGGTTTTGAAAAAACATTCCGTTTTTGAAAAAAAAAACTATTTTTACCGACTTTCTAATTTCAAGTCTCGGGCAAAACCTAGAAAATACTTATAGACAGCAATATTCACAAAGGGAATCTTAGGCAATATGTAGGTACTAATACTTGCGACCAAAATAACCATAATTTTGATTGATTCAGTAACTCGTATACCTACGTGTACGTGCGTGATACACGTAAAGTTCAGTTATTTCCCAGCAAAAGTAACCAATTCCATAACCAACCATACTTCTTTCTTCGAGGCTTAGTAAGATTTATTTTTAACAAATATATCGTTTTCTTTAGAATTAGATTTTAGTAAAATGACCTCTATAAGAATTATATTTGAACTTTGAAAACTATTATTGGTGTGGCTAGGTGTACCCTGGAGCCTTTATTTGTAAAAAAGACCATGGAAGTAATAAATAATAAAGTTAACCAGGCATTAAAAGTTGGTGGTCAGTTGCGAAGAAAAACCCTGGGCTGCAAGCCTGTTAGCGATTTTTGCACGCAATTACAACTCAAAAAATAAATTCTAATAAAACAGCGCGTTAAAGCTTTTTCAAACTTCACTTCAGCTTGCTTAACTTATTGTAGTGAGAAATAATTTATAGGCTAACAAAATTATTCAGTTTTCGATTATCTAATATAAGTTTCCCTGCCCATCGTCCCAAATAGGCTTCGTCTCGAAGATTTCTCGCGCAAAAGAACCATGTCAAATCACAGTCAAGTGTTGTTCGCCGAGAAAATTATAAAGATGACGTCGCATTTCTCTTGAGTTTATTCCAAGCACAAACTGCATGGTAAAACGATATTTAATCGCTACTTAAAATGGAATTTACTTCAATGACACTATAAAACGTGCGGGTAGTACTCCATAAAATTTTCTTTTTTTTTATGAAAGTGGACTAAATACTTTGTTTTCTTTCGCTATAAGCTTACTAGATCAATCATTCGTTGGACACTTAATTCTATTACAGATGCCGTTCTATAGAATGCTTTCTCCAAAGTTATACAATAACTGTAAACATCCGTTCTTACCTTCTCTTAGGCAATTCCGTTAAACACTTGGTACACTGCACTATAATTCGTCTCACAACACGTCGGTCATCACAAAAGTACACAAACACAGCACTGTCTTAATCACTAGACGAGGATTTCGATTTTTGAAAGGTGCGCGTGCGGCGGCAAAATGGCGGCGCAAGCGTTGTACTCTCACCTCCCTCTATCGCACGACTGACGAGCGGCGCTGGCGAGCGGCTCTGCGTTCACTTCACTCGCTTTGCAGTTTGCGTTTTCTTCGCAGAATCTAGTCGCATGGCAACTACGACTTCTGTCTCATTTTTGCCTCCGTATTAAACCTTATGGGAAAGACATAAGGACCATTATCGAACCAAATGTTCGAAGTATGGAAATGCCGCAAGATTTCGAGACATTAATTTAATTTAGTAACTTCGGTATTGCGCTTAAGCCTACGACAAAAACGCTATTGCAGTTATACAAGCTCTTTTGTATTGCAATATGTTTTGTAATGAACGAAAATACATTAAATTGGTGCTTGGCAATACCATTTACCTTCGAACGTTGCGCCTCAAACTTAAAAGCATGGAAATGTATATTTTTGTCCGTAGCCTATTATCGTATTAACAAAGGATCCTTGGTAATGAAAATTGGCAAAGCATATTATACCGTTCTAATTTTAAACGTAATGAAATGGATATGTTTTAGTCCGTGCTTAATACTTTACAAAATCATGAAAATGTTATACAAATTACAAAGTAGACCTAATTTTTTTTCTATGAGAGGTATTTAGGGAGCAAGCGAGCAGACAGGCTACTTGGTGGAAAGCAACTGTCGTCGCCCATGGACACTCGCGACGTCCGAAGAGTCGCAAGTGCGTTGCCGGCCTTTTTATGAGGGAATGGGAATAAGGATAAGGGATTAGGCAAGTTGGGCGGTGGGCCACCGTAAACTCACTCACTGAACGAAACACAGAACAACGCCGTTTCTCCCCAGTTTTCTGTTAGGCCGTAGTATCACTCCGGCCGAACCGGCCCATTTGTGCCGAAGCATGGCTCTCCCCACGGCTATGAGCATCTGTATTATGTAGGTACTACTTTTAGATCGGAAAACCTGCACTCTCTTGAGTAAGATCCAAAGGTCTTACCGGCTAGGCTACGGACGCTCTAAATATTAACATGAAACTTGTATTTTTGTCTTTTGTGTTCATAACCTACGGCGTTCTCAACACAACTATAGATCTTAGATTATAGAAGGTTATTCGATGGTATTAATGTCACAGTAAAGGTATTCAGATACATTATACGCACTCCCGACCTGTGTTTGAAATAGGTACTGACAGCCAGTACCAACTGTAGTGCTTTCGGCCAATCTACGCGGTAGCGGTCGTTCACCCTGTGTTCAAAAATTTGACAATTTATATACAAACCGCAATCGAAAACAATATTACAATTTAGAGCCTCTCCACACTAAGCAGATTTGGTACGAAGTGAAGTGAGTCAACGGATGACATTGACAATAGTTTCAGGCGAACTGCTGTCAATGTCAACCACTTACAACACAAAAATTTGTTGTCAATTGCGGTTTGCATGTCAATTTTTTGACAGAAGGTTATTGACCCTTACCAATCTAAGCGCATTGACGGAAGCACTATAAATATAATAACGATCCCTGTCTCACAAATATTAATTTAAAATAAAATAAAATAAAATGAAGTTCATGAATAGTATAAATATAAAAAAAAAGTAATCAGTACTATCAGTATTCTTATCTTACTAAAATCTAGATAACCACTAATTAATCTAGATAAACTAAATAAATGTATAAAACTGAAATCTAATATTTTTAGATTTAGTTACAACAGTACAAAATCATCATAATTTGGTCAAGTACAGGATATTACGTATGCCGTAAACGGACAATTTATGTAACAAGATAATCACTAACATTATCATGACCTAGTAAAGAGTGTTACAGCACTAATACTAATGTATTTAGATTTTAGCCACAGTACTTATTACTAGTACGTACTACCGACTAAGTACTGTAAGTACTTTTTAACCGACTTCCAAAACCGATGAGGTTATATGTTCGGCTGTGGATTTTTTATGTATGTTCAACTTAAGCTCCGCCGTTTGTGAACTGATTTTCAAAATTTTTTCATTGTTGTATAGAGTCTTGTTCTGAATAGGTCCCATGTTCACCACAATGGTGACCGATGGTGGGAACCATTAGTAATCGAGAGAACTCCTCAAAATTTGTATGGAAATATACGATTATTTTGGTTTTCTTAGAGGTTACTACCTAAAAGTTAGATTTGGTTCTAAGGTTTACGATGGTTTCGAAGGTGCTGAGAGAACTTCTGATTCCACAAAGATAGAAGTTTGGGGCACTATACGAAATTGTATTATAGAAATTTCTATTATAGGTTCAAGTAGTTAGTTGGTTAATAGTCAGGGATCCGATTTTCATACTATAAGGAATGCACTTCAATCCAATTATTTTGATCGTGTGCGGTGTGATGGCATACAATATACCTACGTGAGCGCATTATCAAATGTTAACTAATTATTGTTAATTGTTATTATTTAAAAGTTCACGTTCAGAACGTAAATGTTACTCAAAAATGTTTTACAATTATTTTCTAAGTTCTAGATAACGAAAGAATTCGACAAGCCTCAGACGTAAGAACACGTAGGATTTTATTACCTTCCAGCTTTTGCCCGCTTCGCTCGCAGTAAAGAAGTATTTTCGAACGATCTTTCATCCCCTAATTTAAATACCCTTGGAGATAGAATTGATCGAAATCCTTTTTTAATTATAACATCTACCTGCAAGCTCAATTTTGTCATGGGAGAGCCAGGGTTCGGCAAGAATGAGTCGGCTCGATCGGAGTGATACAACGTCCTTACAGGAAACTAACGTGCAATGTTAAAATATTGTAGTGTGCGTCTTGTAGTGTGCGTAGCGTTTTATTTGTTAAAAATATGCAAGATTATAGCATATTCATAACAAATAAAATATTGATATTCCACGCTCCTCCTCCATATCAACTATAAGTCCATAACTGGGTGTAATCTCATGCTTTTATATCCACGCGTATTTCGTAAAAATTAGTATAAAGTTTTCTGCTCGCTCATTAATATATTGATAATAAATAATTATTTTACCACTTTTCCAGCCTTCCAAAATTAAAATAATTCTACGTATTCCGCTGCCGGACTATGGTAATATTCAAACGAGAGAACAAAACGAGATATATGTCTGTATGTAGGTCGTCCGTAATGCAGGGTGAGCACGGACAGTGTCGCGTCCGGTGCCGGCCCCGTGCCCGTTGTTGTACGTCACTACATTTAAACGGCACGTCACGTGACAAGTTACATCAAAATACGTAACCGGCACCACAGCACGTATTTTGTTGCTTTCTTGGCCACATTAAAAGATACAAAATCGTTCCAGTCTTTTCTTAAAGAAAAAAAACTCTTACTTATTAGAATATTAGAATAACATCCTACAACACATAATAGTCTGTTATTCCAATTAACATGCAAATGTTTAGCAAATAAACTTACCTCTTATGCAACATGTCATAAGTTGTGTTGTATACTATAAAATTAATACATTTAGCCATTTACTACATATTTGCATAATAAGTTTCTTAATCCTTGATAAAGGATACTTGTAGTAACATTAAAGGAACTTAACATAAAATTGTTATGTACTTAATGAGCATTTTAAGACAACTTCTAGAAACTGCGAATGATGACAATCTAACAATATTATGTACAAAATATTCTACAATTAATGCAATCATTATTGTATATCAATAATTGCAATGAATTTTTTTTTTGTCAACATCCAAATACTATCGACGAGGAAACTCACAGAAATAAAATACACAGTTCTGAAACTGTTTAAACTTAGACTCAATTATAAACGTCAATAGCAAACATTTTTGTGTTACTTGAAATTGTATTATTGCCATTACAAAGAATTACGATGTGTCAATGAAATGCAATACATATTAGTATTGCATTTCATTGTAGTAGTGACTGATGAACCACATAAACAGATCAAATCTTTAATGATTAATGACTTAGATAATGAACATACTTTCAATCTAGGCCAAAGGACCCTTTGCCAAAAAAAAATCATTTTCTATACAAACCGCAATAGAGAATATTGATGTAAAACAAAATTTATTGAATGCAAATTATGATGATAGTGGGATAATATGCAGAATGACAAAAAATCTCTGAATCCTGTAGAGAAATATGTAAGCGTATATATAAGTAAGAATATTAGCGATTTAAGTTTTCTATCTCTTTCTCGCAAAACGTAAATTGGCTTATTAACTTTGTATGCAGCTTATGGGCTTTGACGTCACAATCAATATCGGATCTCTCTTCCTAACTGTCAACTTTAAAGGCACAATAGCTTTGTTACTTTCAATTTTATCAAAAAAACTGATTGGACTACAACCTTTTTCAATAACGATAGATTTACATATAAACGTAAAAAAACTATGCATGATCCCTATTGACAACAAAAAGTGACAACACGACACTTCGTTGTTTTGACAGAGGGTCAATGACGGCCACAGCCTAGATAGATCGAAAGCACTAAAGTTAGAGCACAATTTAATACAGTACTGTTTTTTTTCACAAATCATGTAAGGTCATGGCCACACACTTGATGCCATCACAATATATTTTTTGGAGCGTCGTATAGAGCTCTGCTCTTAACTCAGAGTTTGTGGGTTCGATTTCCGCGTTGGAAACTTGTTATTTCCATGTTTAGTTAGGACAATGCAGGCTGATCACCTGATTGTCTGACAATTAGGATGATCCATGCGTCGGATTCGCGTGTAAAAAGTCGGTCCTGCACCTGATATCTCGTCAGTCGTGTCAGTCATCCGTCCCCCTGTTATGAGAGTAAAAAAGAGAGAGTGCTCTTGTGTACTGCGCACACACTCGGGCACTATAAAATGACTCCTGCGTATCAAGCCTATTTTCTATCAAACCATCCTTTCCATTTTTTTCCCGGCATGCTGCCGCGGTAAGCCGGTGAACAATGGAAACGGTGATAAGTGATGGCCACCGTTCACCAGTTATTATAGTGATGTATTATTGTTACATCACCACAAAATATCGATCAGCGCAACATCACTTACGGTGAGAGATCGTTAAGTTACGTGCGCCAGATTATCACCTGTTTTGGAACTTAAAAAAGAAGAATGACCTGATTAAAAAAAAACAAACGGTTTTACGGAAACAAGCCAAATGTCCAAAAACAGAAAAGTCCTACAGTCAGGGCTCTAGGAAACTTGCAATTTAAACATCAACTTATGTATATTTCTGCAATGGCCATCTAAACCCTTCATTTTGATACCCTACTCGACCTAAATGGGCGAAAAATAAAATTTGGAACATGACAATTTTCACTTCGAAATTCGCCATTTTGATTTTTTTTAATTTTTAATGAATCCAGTGTCACTACGCTATCAAGACAAATCTAACGATACCTCATACGTTAAAATCAAGTAATTATACATACACACACAATCGGTTAGAGGGCTACACGGCGATTAGAGCCGAGTGATCGCCGATCACCGTCTATGATCGCTTTTAATCAACTCGTTAACAAAATATTACGAAAGATTGTGTTCATGCTTGCAGGATTAACGATTATCGTCAAAATTTGTCTAGTCGTAGAGTCTACATTACTTTTAAAATTTGTCTTATTTCACTTCGATAACAAAGCCACATAAAATTGTTAAGTGTTACTACGATACGATACTCGATACCGAAACATACATTTTTTGGTATGGCAATTTTAGTTCCGCAAGTTTACCGCGCTGTAAAAATTGTTATTTTAAAATTTACGTAGAACTGCTATAGAGTATCGAAAAGTACTATTCCTTCAAACTCATGGTAAAATCACTGCTCCCCGGCCCCTCAGAGCAAGTCTGGCGTAGCTCTTATTATCCTCAACTTTTCTTTTTTTTCAAGAAATTAGCGGCAAACGGGTCACTTGATAAAAGCAACTGTTGTCGCCCATAGACAAGTTTGTAACATCAGAGACGTTGCAAGTGCGATGTCGGCCTTATTATGAGGGAATAGGTAAGAGTTGAAGATTCTAGTAGGGAAACCGGTCAACTTACTCACTCGACACCGCAAGCGCTTTCACGACGGTTTTCTGCGAGATTCGTGCCGAAGCATAGATCCTCCACGGCAATTTTCATCTTTAAAGCTTAGGTCATCGGTTTATTGGCTAATGGTAGGTCAAATGTCACTATCTAGATTTATGCGGACCTAACTCGTTTGGTCTGGTATCCCAGTAGCCCTACCATGAGTTTGAAGCAATAGTTTTTGTCGATACTCGATAGCGACTACGTAACTATTTAGTATGGCAATTTAAGTGCCGCAAGTGACCGCTAGAGGCGCTGCAAAATTTCGCTATATTGAAATTTTATTGTCGGTATCGAGTATCAACAAATACTATTGCTGCAAACTCATAGTAAAGCCACTTTTCATGAAATACTTGTAGTAAACTATTGTCTTTTTGCTCAAGATTGGCGGTATGGTTTATTAACCCTCTGTCAAATTTCTATACAAACTGCGTGCGTCAACAACAAAGTGACAACACAACACTTTGTTAACAATCGCGTTTTGTATGGAAATGACAAATTTATTGACAGAGAGTTAATAAACCATAATACCGCCAAACTTAAGCAAACGCATAGTAGAGAGAAGAGATTTCATACTAATCTTACATACTATAATTCTTGTGAGCGTGTGTTTGTCACTGAACTCCTCCCAAGCGACTGGATCGATTTTAACGAACTTTTTGTGTGTTTTCAAAGAGACTTGAGAACGGCTTGGATTCACAAACCAAGACCGGCAGGACAACATTGACGGGTCCCTAGTATTTGATAAAATAATAGTCAGTATACTTTAGTTCTAGTTAGCCTATAAAAATGTTAGTATGATTTTGGTTCAGTTACTTTATAAAATCTCTTCTCTCTATTATTCGTTCCTAAACCTTTCCTTCTCCTGTTTAAGAAAGCGATTACAATTGAGGAAATTTTCTGTTTACATATTGCACCTGAGGCTTTAAAGCATTTAGTGAAAAGAATTACATAATAATAAAGTTATTTATCAGTAATACGCGTACCAAACATTATCGTTGTCGAAGTAAAGAAATATAACGACAAAGCGTGTTGGATTGTCCACTTATTGGAACGCTTAAGAAAGTCGACAGTTCAATATTCAGTTCTAACTTCCAAACGATTCTGTTTATTATCTCTTTACACCTCTACCGCTGAACAGATTTGGTTGAAAGGTATGAAGATACTCTGAGACTAAAGGAGGCTTTTTATCCCAAAAATTGTACGGATCCCGCGTGATAAACCAATTTTGGCGCAGGAGTTGCGGGCATCATCTAGCACTAAGTCTCTTGACGGAAAAAGCCTGCTGTCGCCCAAAGAAACTCAAACAAAAGAAGGGGTTGCAAGTGCATTGCAATTCGAATAACGAATATCACAGGTAGTCATCAGAATGAACAGTGCGAATTACTGTTTAATGTCAATTAGGGACAGTGTCAAGAGTCGGCTCTCGTTCCATATTCGCCCCTTAATTGAGAGCAATGCATTAATGCAACACAAAAACTACGAGTTTTCATGCAACCGGTAATGGCCAGGGCAGGCTATTTAAAGTAAGAAACTTAAAGGTTAGATTTTTCAAGATAAAAGGTAGAAGGAACAAAATAAAAGCACGAAGCATGAGCCAACTTTTGAAGAAGTTACAATTTGAATAAAGAATTCAATGTTAAATTAATGTTTTTTCTTACTGTGCCTAATAAAAGGGGGTGAGCGCTAAAGTGATGTCACCGTGACGACAGCGACTAGAAGCTAGAGCTCCTAGCAACAACTTAGATATCTCAGCTTGGACCTAAGTAAGTAGATCTCAAATCAAACTATTTACTACGCTATCGAATTGGATTATATGTCTGTAAAGATAGTTGTAAGAATTAATAATAAATAAATAAATAAAATCTCAGTGTCAATTTTGCACAGATAACTCGTATTGAAAACTCTTTGGATTTTTAATATATCGTTGCTAAAGTATATTTACCCATCTATCGACAAAACACCACCTTCTTTAACTTTAAAAAAAGCTACCGTTGTACATTCATAAAAATCTTATTAAGATCTAGAGACCGACAAGGATCTTACGATAATGCCATTATTATCATTTTCGCTGGCAATTGTATCTTGTACTTCCTGATAGTCAAAGTGGAATAAATGACCGCTCCCGCCATCTCTCCGAGCCCCAAGTCTGCCCGCGAGGACAATTTTGTTGATGTCAGTACATGTGCTGTTAGTCTCAGTGTGCCGCGATTGACGGGATAAAACGTCCTTGCAGCGTATGGCCGGTGAAAAAAAATAAAAAGCCGCGAATAAATGCTTCCAAATTCGAATTGTGACATTTGATGCACTGTTGAGTTGAATCGGATTAACAGTTTTTCAACGTGAGTTTTTACAGTTTCACTTTTATTTCTTTTATTGTCTGTGTTGTATTTGTGTTTATCCATCTAAAAAAAATTGTAGATTGACTCTCATAGAGTTTCGCTAATTTAAATATCCTGTCCTTGAAATGTTCTTCTTTATTATCATTACTTATTATTATTTTTCTTTTCAGAAAATTAAATTACTTCGTAACAATTTTAGGATATATCACTTGCTAGGAAAATAATTATTAAAGGAGAGTTCGAAAACTTTATAATAATAATATTTTATTGCTATATTTCTCTTTAGAGCGCCAGTCGTGACACTTTGGTCGGTTTTCATTAACAGTACTAGTGTGCGTGCATGATTCTATATTTCCGCTCCATACCCCTTATAGGGTCTGATCATTTTAAACTGGACCCTACAACGTACGTAAAAGGATTCAGAATTGCTTGTAAATTTTATCAATTTTAAGAACGGATGCCAGTTTTTTAAGAAATCGTCTTCTTGGCGAAGAACTAAATTTTGTGAGGTGAAAAAAGTACGTTATCAAATATTCTGGCTTCTCACAAAACTTTCACTCATTGAATGATGTTTTTACAATAGTCTTACAAGAGCCGTTATTTTCCATAAACATGTGGCAAATATTAAACGGTATATTATGTTTCATCTCTCCTTTAGTTGTCATGACTGATGACTAACCTGTCTGGGTTCTTTTAAGTAAGTATGTTATTAAATTAATAACTTCGACGTAAGCAAAAATCTAGCTTTACTTTTTGAGCTAGAGTAACATTCCACAGGAACCTTTTGTAACAAAATTGTCTACAAATATTACGCTAGCGAAATCGCCATATACGTAGCGTCTTGCACAGCCTTTCTATTTTAGCGCTGCTGCTTTTACACTGCACTATATCCCCCTTATTCAAAGAAATATTTAAACAGTTGCTAATCAAGATTCGCTGTCCTGTTCTGGAATATTGAAAACGTCACACGACAGAAAGGAACAGTTTTTGATTAGTTAAACACTGTAAATATTTTGTGTTATACACAAAAATATTCTATGGGGGGTCAATATTAGGAAAACTTACACACCCAAACGTATCAATTTCTTTTGTTATACTCTAGAGCTTCAAGTACCGTATACTTCAAAATTGTGACCACGTGGTCGTGATTAGGCACATGAATTGGGATTTGGGGACATCACAGTTCTTTGTTAAGATTGTGACAAGTTGCAACATGTCTGACTCATATGTCCACAATTTGAGAGGCTTCTGTTCACGTATGATAAAGCACACGCATTAACTTGATTAAGCAACTTACTATAACAAACTTAATAGTGTTTACATCACCTAAATTCGTCATAATCGATTATGAACAACTGCACTCATGTCATGTTAACTACAAAATACAATTTCTAATACAAGACGATCCCAATAAAAACCAATGTGTTTCAATATGTTATTGGAGATTTTTTTACTCTTAATATGCGACATATTAAGAACACCCAGCCTCTGCCACTGTCGTTAAAATTTGAAAATTTTTTAATTTTTTTTTTGAAACCCAGGTTACGAATTACAATATATATCGTACATTACATAATCGTAACCATAATCCTAATAAAAAGCGAATATTGAAAGGATATAATATGTGATAGATCGATACGTTGTTGGCCAACTTTAAGGACTTGTACATTTCTATAATCGTAACCATAATAATACTAATAAAAAGCGAATATTGAAAGGATATGTGATAGATCGATAAATTGCTGGTCAACTTTAAACTTGTATAAAGTGTTTGATAATGTTTCAGATAAATGACCTTAATCGTGCGACATGGATGTGTGGGCAAGACGAGGATACATCGCCGTTATATTAATTTTATGTCGAACAGCTGATATCGACACCAGTCTACCGATAGACTTAGCGTCTGATGAGAAAGGTGAGACAATACTGGAAAAATATCGAAAATAAATATAAGTACATACGTCTAACTGAGTTGATAAAAAAAGACATTTAAATATGGTGTGGTAAAGTCTACGCCTAAAATATATTTTTTTTCTTTTAATATCTAAAATTCAAATATCAGACATTTGTAGATTAATTTTGCATTAATCTACAAATGTCTTGCATAACTTGCATTTTGCAAAAATCTCTACGATAGTCTCTAAACGAAACCTTTATCACTCAGAAAATTCTTAAAAACAGACTTCTTATTCAATTACAATGCAATCATTAGAAGCAATCTAAGCTAGATTCTAGATGTCTTTATCAATGAAGGAGAATTATTCCCAGCAATTAGATCTCATGGCAGTTATGCTCAGTGGCACTCAAAGGCTAATTCAATTGATGTTAACATCAGATACAATTATGGAGAAAATATTGTTTTTTCAAGTTAAAATTAATAACGTTAGAAAAGTTGGTTTCGTTATATAACTTTATGCAGAACTTTTTAAAATTTGTCATAATGTTATTGAAATGAGTGGTTTTGCTATCCAAATTTTCTAAGTGTATCAACTATAATCACTGTTACAGTATTAACGTGTCTGAGTACTGTAAATAATTGAGTAACATGTCTGTTAATCATGTTAGTACCCGGCTAAAAAGATTGCACATCGACCTTTGGAAAGAGAAAATCAGCTAGTGTCAGCTTTGTAGAGCGTTGTCTCTGTCGCACACTACTTACGTGTAGTTTTGTCAGTCGTCGTTCCAATGCGATGGAGCACGGTCGTGTTCAGCTCAAAATATATAGATAAAGTTGATTACCCCCAATTTTACTTATTTGTAATAAAAATAATTTGTACCTTGAAGCATGGTAATGGTATGGTACAATTTATTTTAAACCCGAATCAAAAGCGATCACTAATAGAAAAATGGGTGTATTTTATACAAATAATAAGAAGAATTATATAAGAACCGAACCGTAATAGTCGCAACCGCTCTTTGTAGAAACCGTACTGCTTATATCGACGACCTCAGTGGCTCAGTTGGTAAGCGCGTGGGTAGCTTACGCCGGGGGTCGCGGGTTCGAATCCCGCCGA